>JAJONR010001935.1:0-131358 GCA_029582245.1 Solanum etuberosum | reverse complement strand
TTACACCAACCCCACCCAGGCCACCCCCATCCAAAAAAAATTCATATTTTTTAAAAAAATCATTTTATGCCACCCACACCCCTACATCCCCCCCCCGCGCCACCCCCACCCAGGTCACCCCCATAAAAAAAATTAAAAAATATTTCATATTTTAAAAAAAATCATTTTTATGCCACCCACCCCTACCACCCCCGCCCCCTGCCCGTCAATTTTTTTTAAAAAAAAGATTGTTTTTGAAAAAAATAATCCTGGGTCAAATCTCAGGGTCGGATTTTGGAATGGTCATCGGGGTCTTGTCCTAGTTTGGGTGTCGGGGTCGGGTCCTAGATGAATTATCGGGGTCGATTTTCAGATCAAAAATTATTTTCCTAAAGAGTATTTTTTAGTCTCAAGCCAAAAATAAAAGATATTTTTTGAAAAATATTTTTCATTCACCAACCAAACATTAAAAATATTTTCTACTCACCAACCAAACATGAGAAAATAAGTTAGAAATCCACTTGTTTTCCAAAAAAACATTTTCCATTGAAAATACTTTCCTTCCTATCAAACAAACCCTTCATCTGAAACCATTTTCTTTTTAGTCTATCTCAAAAGGAATGTCACTTTACTATTTTGAAATTCTCATTTTACCTTTAATGAAATAATTTACCACCACCAAATATTTAAAGATTATTTTAAACCACAAATTTAAAAGTCTTTCTTTTTTTCTTAAATATCGTAGCAAGTCAAATGATACCTTGTTTGGTGTACTTTTTCATGTTATGTATAGCAAATGCTTTTATTAGTTATACGCTCTATTGTGTATTGAAGAGTGTATTACTAATACCATAAATTTCTAGGTATTAGTAATGCAAAGTAATTTAATGTATGCATTAGCATTTTAAAGACATAGATATCCCTCAAAACTCCTTTTACATCTTTTTCACCATAATTATGGAGGATACTTTTGTAAATAATTTTTTTTGTACAATACATGTTATTTTTAATACACCAAATCAAACAATGCATAAGAAATAATCTATGTATAACTAATACAAACATAACTAATACAAATATTACTAATATAAACATTATTTTTATACACTCCGCCAAACTACAAAACCATTAGGTAAAGCTTATTAGTCATTGTATGCTGAATTAGTTGACTTCGCGTGGGGCTTCATCTTTTCCTCTTTTTTAAAAAAACTGCCATATGAATTGCCACGAGGAAAATAATTCCATCGTGGCAAAAAGTCAAAATTAAAATAAAGAACGAATCAAATTAACTAATAAAAGAAGAAAATGAAGAAATCAAATTAACTAATAAAAGAAGAAAATGAAGAAGGATGTTGATAAATATAGAAGAAGAGGAAGGAGGAGTAGGAAATTAAAGAAAATATGCAATAGAGGTGAAAAAAAAGAAGAAAAATGGTTGAGAAATGATGAAGAAGAAGAGGAGAGTTTAGAGTTTAAAAATTAATTGAAAAATATTTTTTAAAATGTATCAGCAAAAAAATGTGGATGAAAATTCAAGGTCAGACGCGCCTAAGTGCGCGTGTATACTCACATTTGGTCTAATCAGTATTGAGATGTGTTTCTCAAATTAATGCATGATAATTTAACTATGGTTATCACATTTTCAATAACATAATCTGCTTAGACATGAAATTCCAAAAAAAAAAAATTAAGTATATTTTTGATCATTCTAAATCCTATATCCTAATTAAACCTTCAAACAAAATGAGATACTAAAATACAGTGTTTTCAAAAACGATTTTGGGGCGAGTCTCGAGGCGGGCGTACCCAAAACGCTTCGGGGCGTAAATTAAAGACGTAGATCCATAAGGTGTAAGTTCTAAAATTTGATGCGTAAGCCTCGAGCATATAAACGTAAGTCCTGAATGTAAAAACGTAGGCCCGAGCGTTTTAATTTATCTTTTTAACCTTTTTTGCTTTAAGTCATATTTTTTATTATTGGTGTAATGATATTTCTCAAATGGTAATTATAATACTTTTTTTCTTCATTATTGATTATTAATACTTATCTCAAATAAAAATCATAATATAATTTCTATATATTATAGGTTATTTATAAAAATTTATTTGTAAAATCATTAAAAGGTTTACTTTTGCTTATTTTATTAGTAATAAAACTATAAAATTGAATATAAATGAGATTACGCTCCGTAGATCCATGAGACTTACGCCCCGTGTCTCAGGGCTTACGCCTCGCCTCACTCCCCGCCAAGTCCCCAAGTCCCCTTAGATCCATGAGATTAAAACACTGCTAAAACATATATCAAAGATAACAATTATCACATTTAATTCCATTTCTAGAAATAATGAATTTTCAATAAATGGTAGTTGCACCTAAAATTTCGAGGCCGACATTTCATATAGTTTTAGAGGAATTAAATAAAATTATCCTACTTAAATAGTACAAGTGTACAACAATCATGAAGGGATGACCTGATAAATCTCGTCAAAAATGTTCAAGATTTAATATATACATATCAAAAATAATATTTAACCTACATACATCTTATAATTTGCTATATATATTATATAGTATGATTTTTCAATGAAGTTATTCAACTAATCACCTTTTATGAAATCAAATATTGTCTTTAAAATCAGCGGACACGACGATGAGACAGACACCTTATTGTAACTTATTAATTAGTAGAAATCTAGAAAGTCAATATTGGATAGTTATCTATAAACTCCATCCTAGGTAAGAAAATTCAAGTGGAAAATACAGTTAATAAATCAAGATTAGGTAGGCAATTACGCATATCTTTAAACCTTGGGATTTGTATAAACAGAATTCAAAGTTTTGATGACTTAAAACACCAATTTTTTTTATCTATAATTCTTTGTATATACTTAGATTAAGGCAGTCAAGAAGAAAATGCAATGGATTAGTATCATGATGACATGGGGAATTACTATATGTTTGTGACTTTTTGGCCATGTAGCCAATTGCCAAAAACCTTGATGGAAGCAATTGCAAGTTGATCTTCAATATACACAAGTGATGTTGAAGCAGAAATTTGAATATTGAGTAATGTAAAAGAAGAAATTTGAATTGAGTACTGGAGTTTCGTTAACAGGATGAAGTCAGGATTTGAAATTTATTGATAAAAAAATCCTCATCTTTTTAATATAACAATCAAATTTCTCTTTGTTACAAGGTATTTCACTAGAACGGTCTGATTTTCTACCGAATCGATTTGTCATTATTATATTTTACTTTTTCTCTATAAAAGTAATTTACTAACAGAGAAATGACATTCATTACCCTTTTGGAGAAATGTATAGTTAAGTTTCTTTTTTCTAATAAAGTGATGCATTGATCAACGTGTACACACCGCGACTATTTTACTAAATATATTTTACCTCCCACCAGAATAAAGAGTTAGATGCCAATAACTCTATGCACCAAAGACTTTTAGATTAGACTGATGAATAGTTAAGATTTTCACCAGCTAGTAGCCAGAATGTATCACATTGGCCTAGTATACAGCAGTTTCTTTAGCTAAAATTGATACAATAACGCCAATATTTTCCTTAAGGGTCAGATTATATTCCTCCCACCCTAGTTGTATTATGGAGAATCATAAGATTAAACCTTGGCTAACAGCTAAGTTGTGCGGACTCTTCACTTTCGATGTCTCACTTGTGTCGAATTCTCCAAAAATACACTCCTTTTGGAGAATCCGACACGCAGCCGTTGACATTTTTGAAGAGTCCGAACGAACAACATAGGCTAAAAGAGGCAAAAACAAAGGAAAGAAACACAACAGAAAGGCAGTCAGCAGTAGAAGCAAATTTGGAAGTCCTTTGAAGAACCTATCTGCATTTACAGTTGTGAAATCTGGCAACAAAGCCCAACCTTGAAAAAGATATACACACATTACACCAAAATCTCGCACCACACGATCACATTAACAACTAACAAAATTGTGAAAATAGGACCCAAAACTAGGAAAACGAAACAAAAACAAAAGGAAGATCTGTAGCTTTTCAACAAAACCAATTTAAGAGGACAAGAAGACCTGAAAAGCAGTACTTTAGACCAATTCTCGATCATCAAAACTATTTCTTTGGAGTCATGAGCTTCTCCTTTCCAACTATAAGCTGTAAGTAATGATGCAGCTGGGCTTCTCGCTACAGCTTCCGTTCTGGCATGCATCTCTTTGAAAGTCTCAGCCGGAAAATCTTCCCACAAAGGAGGTAAAAAATTAATCAAAGTAGAATAATAGGTACATATCCATAGATCATGAGGACATAAACATAAAACAACATCTTCAAGTGCAATAGGATGTAAAGTCCGAGGGCCATTTACAGTCGAAGCATCTATCTTAGCTCCTCATGTTTATCCAGCTATTGAACTATATTGAAAGTAAACATAGTAAGATGGCTTCAATCCAACTACAGGCTTCAATTTAGAAATACAACTACGTGCAACATCATGATTTGTCTACACCTCGTCTCTAATAGTCAAAATTATTTTTCCAAAAGTTCCGTAAAGCATATAGCAGATTAAAATGGTCAAGGAGCAAGAAATAGATATTATTATCGGTCCCATATGAGTACCAGTTGACAGATTTTTCCCCTATCACCCTACCCCCGAAAAAAAAGAACAAAAAAGGAACTGCTTTCCGTCCTTGTTATCTAAGCAATATTGTTCTGCCAACTCTGCATTATTAGGAACCTCATTTTTTGTTTTGTTTTTTTGAGTAAGAAATATAGTATTTGATTTCAAGTTTAATGAGTGTAACAATCTTATAAGAATCTCGCTTATAAGAAGTCATCAATGAAAATATTATCACTAAATCCTTATCCCTCAGCATAATATCCGATAATAAATGTAGAAAAGAATCTTTGCACATCAAGATCAGGATTACTAGAATGTTGTTCATTTAAAGAAAAGCTTACCTTGTCATTGTAAATTTGAAATTTCAAAGTTTAGAGATAGTCATCTCTTGTCAAAATCGACTTTCCGTATTTCTTGCAGCTGATGAGCTATTTCCTGAATAAGCTGTATACCTTCATGTCCATTCTGGAGCGAGTTAAAGGCATGCATGAGGAATTTACAGTCATCCTCAAGTGCTTGTAACCTCCCACTAAGCTCTGATATTTCATTTCCTATAGAAGCCCCATCAACTTCACCTCCAAGAGAGGAAAGCTTACTATGATTATTGTCTAAATGGTTTTTCTTTTCACTAACAATAGCATTTTCCACGTCTAAAGCAGCAGGCTTGTCAATGGGACCACCATTTGATTTAGAAAAATCATTGCGCGTGGATGAAGAAATCTCCTCCTCCTGTTGGGAATTAATACTTCCCCCATCATCACTTTGTTTCTTAACTTGATTATCAACATCTTTATTTATCCTTTCTGAACATCCGTTACAAGGAACATTATCTGAGGCCTTTCTACCAGAAATTTGAAAAAGCTTTTTCTCCAAGTTCTCCAGATGTTTTGAAATACATAGCTTTTCATCCTCGAAGTTACATATTGAATCATTAAACTTTCTAGGTTTATCACAGATTTTTGATACTTTAATAGTTTTCGAATCTGAACTGCCACTGAGCTTGTTTTCGACATGTTCTAAACTATGATTCTCATTTATTACATTTTCTTCTTTCAGGTTTTTGTTTTCCTTTTGTGGATCCTCTGCTGATAATTCATCTGGAATATTATTTCTATATGCTAATAACTCTTCTTCCAGATCTTGCAACTCTTTCTCCCTTTCAGCAAGTTGTTCATTAGCCCTTTCTAGTGCCTCCATATCATACTCGGCTTGCTCTTCCATCATTCTTAAATACTGCAAGGCCTCCATATGAAGTGATGCCTTCTCTTCTTGCAACCTAGTGATCATGGCCATTGCCTGATTAGTGGCAATGGCTGATGCACTCCTTTCTTCCTCCAGTTCCTTGTATAGAGAATTTACGTATCTCTGATCGTGTTCAATCTGTCGTTTCAACCTATCAACAATACTCTCGTCCTCAATATCACTGACGCTGAATCCATCTGCTGATTCATTACCAGAATCATCTCTCCCCGTGATGGTAGATGTTTGAACCACATGCACCCCGTCAGAGCTAGAAGCATCACTTCTTTGTCGGTCATCACCATGATCATGATTCCTAAGACTTGTAGTTTGTGATTCATCCATCACAGAAGTAGAAAGTTGGGGAAGTGACTTCATACCTTCTCCAGCATTTACAGAATCACTAATTGCACTTGGTTCTCCAAGCCTATCATGATTCCTAAGATTTGCAGTTTGCGATTCATCCGTCACAGAAGCAGAAAGTTGTGGAAGCGACGACTTCATACCTTCTCCAGCATTTGCAGAATCACTAATTGCTTTTGCTTCTCCAAGCCTATCATGATTCCTAAGACTTGTAGTTTGCGATCCATCCGTCACAGAAGTAGAAAGTTGAGGAAGTGACTTCATACCTTCTCCAGCATTTGCAGAATCACTAATTGCTTTTGCTTCTCCGAGCCTATCATGATTCTGAAGACTTGCAGTTTGCGATTCATCCATCACAGAAGTAGAAAGTTGTGGAAGCGACTTCATACCTTTTCCAGTATTTACAGAATCACTAATTGCACTTGGTTCTCCAAGTTTATCATGATTCCTAAGACTTGCAGTTTGCGATTCATCCGTCACAGAAGTAGAAAGTTGAGGAAGTGACTTCATACCTTCTCCAGCATTTACAGAATCACTAATTGCTTTTGCTTCTCCAAGCCTATCATGATTCTGAAGACTTGCAGTTTGCGATTCATCCATCACAGAAGTAGAAAGTTGTGGAAGCGACTTCATACCTTTTCCAGCATTTACAGAATCACTAATTGCACTTGGTTCTCCAAGCTTATCATGATTCCTAAGACTTGCAGTTTGCGATTCATCCGTCACAGAAGTAGAAAGTTGTGGAATCGACTTAATACCCTCTCCAGCATTTGCAGAATCACTAATTGCACTTGGTTCTCCAAGCCTGTCTGATACGTTTCTCCCTCCATTACTCACAACAGATATATCAGCTTGATTTTTTTGGTTTGATATAGGTGGAGCACTTTCATCTAAATGAACTGGACCTTTTGCATTATTCTTCTCAGTTAAGTTGCTTCCTTCATCATTTGCTTCCGTCAAATCTACAAAATCATTTTATAAAGACAAAGCAAATGAAAAATAGGAATTCAACTGCTTTTCTTGGAATAACTCTACAGGTAAATATAATTTGCATATACAGAACAAACAAGTGTATAAGACGCATCAATCAAAGAGAAAGATCAGCTTACCTGTCTCATGGATGTTAATACTGGATAAAGAAGGTGTCTTGGTCACTGATATGAGCTCCGAAAGTGCAGAGAGGTCTGAGATACGAGGGAGAAAAACATTCGACGTTAAACTCTCTCGTGACGTGTGATGATCTTCTAAAGGGTTGGATGCCTGGGCAACATTATATGATGAAATGAACTCTGGCAATACAGAAGCACCGGTCTTAGGAGAAAGACTTTCCCAGTCAAGTTCTGCTAAGCCATGCCCTACAAAATCATCAGATGCCTGAAAACTCACAGTTTTGCCCGAGCTGGCAGCCAGCTGCCTTGGTTGATCCAGATGATAAGGCTTGGATTCAGAAGATTGGTGAGGCTGATCAGTTTCTAATTTCTGCATTATACCTTTGCCATGTCGAACATTATCTTCCGATCTAGAATCATTTTTACCACGAGTAGCTGAACATCCATCCTCATCATCAGACATCTGGATTTCTGACTCAGAATCTGAAGTAATCTTCAACTCTGTATATCCTACATGTGATAAAGGGTCAAGAGCAGAAGCCCTTGTCCTAGGTGACTCTGGCCCAGAAATTTTATCCCTGATCTTCTTAAAACTATCACGTCGACTGAAACGGCTACGACCTGGTACCCGTGGTAGAGGAGGCTTGACATTAGCCTTAGAAGCTCCAAAACCAACTGAAGTTAGCTGGAGCAATCTTTGAGCACTTGATCGAGCCCTCCACGTCTTCTGACAACAAGAACAGTTCCATGGGCCAGGAGAACTAGGTATAAAACTCTTATTCCCCAATTTATCAATCATCAAGTTATCCGACTCTTTAATAAGTATACTCTCAGTAGCAAACGATACAAGACATTCTTCACACATTGCACGAACATCAGCAAGATTACCATGAATATGACAAAACACTTGAAATGATACATCCTCTTTATGGTTCCTACAAAGATGACTCCCATAACACCCACTTTTCTTATCACCAAGTATATAATTAAACCTTGAACACAACATACACGGTGTTTGCAACTCATAGTAACTCGCAAATTTAGCAATGAAATACGCCAATGCAGCATCTAGAAACAACAAAAACATCAAGAACCATTCACATACCGCAGAAGACAAGACTGTCATAAATCCCCGCGGATTTCTCTGTTTACCAGATGAAATCCCTCCGGCAGCCATTGCCCCACACAATAAATTTTAGTCCCCCAAATCACATTAGCATTTCCAGTAAACCAAACCAATGAGCACTTGTCAATCACAATTGCAACTAATTGGGGTCGATTATATGAATCTTCTAATCAATATCAACAATTTAACAATACACCCTGAAAACCCAAAAAACCATAAAACAAAATCAATAATGCAATGTAAAAATTAAAATTGACCCATGAAAGAACAAACGAAAACATAAAACCCCAGCAAATGAAAATTGACATTAATTTCAACAATGAAGTTTCAAGATCATACCTTTTGATGAAATCGAAAGATGCAAATTTCAAGATTAATAAATAAAAACCACCAACACCATCATCATCATCATCATTATTAATTATTCGAAAAAATGAAAAAAAAAATGAAAATTTAGAAAGAATTCCTTTGGTTCCAAAGGATGACTGACCGTTGGAACCAACAGAAATTCAGATTCCTACTTGTCTGCATAAAACAAGACACAATGCTTCGATGACTTCTCTATCCTTGAAATTCTGCATTTCTTCCCTTTAAAATAAAATATAATAAATAAAATAGAAAAACACTCACAACTTCTAATTATTTTATTTTCCTGTTTAATTAATTTTGGTCCAATTTGTTTTTTCTTTTTCCCTTTTGTGGTTTGCAATAAAGCTGTCTTGACTAATATTTTCTATAATTTTAAAAGATAAATATTGATAACGACTAATCTAACATTGTATTGGTTGATTTTAAATTATTGGTGTATTACTTGTAACATTTATATCTTCAATTCGAAGAAAAGACAATAATGTAAGAAGATAATCACATGGTCTTTTAATTTTTGTAGGTTTAAAATAGGCTTTTAATGTATTTATATAGTTTAAATTTTTCAAAAGTACTTATCGCCAAATATTTAATAATCTATGACGATTGGATTTATTCGGGTAAAATATTTTTACTAAAAACATTAGAAAAGTCTCAAATCTTTCTTTTTCTTCTAAAAATTGACGATAAAATATTTGACGACGATTAAACGTCTCACTTTTACCTAATTTAAAGGAACAAAACTGCTCATGAGTATATTTAATAGATTATCTTAAACATACCTCAAGTTTAAGGGATAGTTTTGTTATTTTCTCGTAATGTAACTCTTCGAGAAATAAAATAAGGAAAGAGATATATATTGATTTTTTTATTTATTTACTTAAATTAAATTATAAATAAGATGCATCAGAATGAAGATTGTATCGAATGCTTACACTTGATCACGTTGGGTGTACACTTTGGACATCTTGGAATACAATTATTAAACTGTGTACTAAAGCCAATGGTTTTCGATACGTGCAAGCATTTTGCATTTTCAAGTATTTCGTTGAAGAATATATATATAAAAAATAATGAGTTGATTTGATTACTTCATCTCTAGGTTCGAGATAGTTTTTTGTTTTTCATCCTGATATATTTATATTGGGGTTCAAATAAAATTAAAGTTTACATTGCGTAAAACATATTTAAGGGGAAATCAAATTTTTAACAAGATTTTTTTATATTCAAATCTCAAACTCAAAATTTCGAAATAAGGAGGAAGGGATCACAATTTGAGCGAAGATTAGGCATGTTAGTGGTGAAAAGACAGCTAATAATAAAAGGAACACTCACAGCCCACAGGCGCATACACTTTAAAAAAAAACTAATAATACACGTAAATCTCTTTTAGTACCAATCGCATAGTGTTTTTATTTGTCACGGCGTTTGGAATTCGACTAATTTGAATTTGTGTTATATAGGTACCTCATTTGGAGGGAAGTGCTCCTTATCAAGAATTTTTTTTCATATTTAAACTCAAACCCGATCTCTAATTAAAGAAAGAACAACCTATTGTAATTTGCACTATATTAGTTAGTTAAAGCATAGAATTTGTTCTCTAAGTAATATCTATACAGAACAAATCTCTATACAGAACAAATACAGATATATCCCTTTTAAGTATTGCTTCACATTATGTATCGATCTACTCTTCATTGTAAAACTCAGAAACCAGCATCTCTGTAATTTACAATTAGACATGAAATATTTAGTTCATGAACTAAGTACTAATACAAATTTTATAAAAAAATTCACCTTATCGAGGATATTAAACGTAAATAATTATAGTAGCAAACTAACCTGTTGACACATTGTGATTTTCATATTCTTAACTTTGCAAGCCGTTCGGCGTTCAGAGAGACTCACAAGTAATAGCTTCAAAACCTCCAGCACCATCGGCACAGGGCTCAATGTTGTTAATATCTTAATGTTAGAATCGGATACTACTCTTTATACTTAATTTTCTTAAATTGATCAATCGGTGCAACAATCTTGGTTCAAAAAATGTATCATGCATCGACATCAAAGTTTGTAGATTATTAGGAGGCAATGAGTACATGTGTTGGGCAAAATGGGCTTATAAAAAAGCAACCATTAGATGCTTGTAAGAAACCTTTATAATGAATATATCTCAATTGTTTAGACTCCCAAACACCAGCAGGAGCAACAGTGGAGCTCTTTTTAACATCTAAGGTCTCTAGATGTTTGAGCTTGACAATACTATTTGGTAGTTTTCCACTAATTTACCCCTCCAATCTCAGATAGCGTAAGAACCTCATGTTACCAATTTTGTTTGTCATAGTGGCATGTTGATATACTCTTTGAGGCATGACTACAACCAAACACTTGCAATAATTTGAAGTCAAGATGAGCCATTTTCTGATAATATGCAAGGGTCTTTTGTGAAACAGAAAAGTGCACGATGCTTCTTAGGCTTAGGATTTGAACGGAAGAACTCATTCATGACATTATCAGAGTAGAATGTATTCCTTCGCAGCCTAGCTATATTGTCAGGATCACCAAACACATTGTGCTCAGTGTGAAAGAAGTTACTTTCCTTGCACAAACTATGTAACAAGTAATGTATGCGACAACTTGAAATTCTTACCCTATTTTTTGTGTGAAAATTCCTTTAAAATTTTAAAAAATGGATAAATAAGTTTTCGCACCGGGTTGATGTACCTGAATTATATGTATATATGGATTGTTCCTATTCATCTTAAATTATGAATTTTTTTTGGTCAGTATCTCATAAAACATGTCACATCCTTTATTTGTATACATCAATATCCATTGCAACATAATTGAGATTTTACACTTTGTTAAGGTTAATGCACATTTAATAAATGCGTTGACATATTTAGACTAGTTAACATATCTATATAATAAGTGTTTGAAAACACATGTATAAAATTTTCAAAAATTTTGATTGAAAATATCTAATTTTTTTTTTTCTTCATGTATTCAGGTAATTAATCGGAACACGTCATAATTTAATTATTTCAATAAACTTTACTTACAAATTTATGGCGCTATTCAAGAACTCAACCAAAATAATACTACAGAATCTTTCCATTGTTATTTGTTTATTTAAATTGTAAAAGTTATGTTCTACTAAAGCTACTAGGATAATTTTGTTAGGAAACTAACTAAAGTAGATGCCTAGTAATTTAGAAATAAAGTTCTACTATTTTTCACTAATATGGTATCAACTTTTCCTCCATAATATTAATGGTTGACTAATGTCATATTACGATAAGCTTTTATAAGCTTCTATGAACCCTAAATAGAGTATAAACACTCATGGAGTCATTTGGTAGCTGGTCTGGGGTGAGAAATATGTGTATTAAATTCTACACATATATAAATAATATTTCTATCACATTTAGTAGCTGGTTAAAAGGTAAAATATTTTGTATAAAATTTATATAATTTAGTTTGCCGTTAGAAACAACATAATTAATAGATACATAAGTTATGAGGGAGTATATATACTCTCTCTAGTCCATATTAAGTGAATTATTAATATATGTATAAGTTATTATTTTCCACTATTATTTTTTATTATTATTCTCAAAATATTCTATTAGAAAATTAAAAGCTCATTAAATGAAGGATAAACATGGAAAAAAACTATGAAAAAAATTCAAGAATTCATTTGATATATACTAGAGTGAATATTATTTTATTTAAGATAAAATATGAAATAAATAATACATGTACAAACTAATACATCTATAACTATTATTTGCAACAAAAGTGATGAAAAATAAATCAACCACAAACAACATTTGAAGAAATAAGAAAACAATACGGATACAATTTTGTACCTTCCTTGATTCTTATCTTTGAATTTTCTCAGTGATTTAAGGGTCGTTAGCCGCGTATTTCTCGAACATAGGATGATGATTAGGACTTGATCTTCATAATTGTACTTGATGTTCATGAAATGATTATTCTAATATATCTTGATCTCTTTATGAATATCTCAAGAGATATCCGAATTTATTGGATATTCGAGATTTCAACCTCTTTATGAATACCCAATAATGTGTGAGATATTCGAGAGCCTCTCTAAAGAAATATATTACCCTTATTAGACATGAACTAAGATTTAGGTAAAGTAGCCTTCAAAAATTATAACCGAAATTGAATACATTTTATAAAAGTGGGCAAACTACATAAATCCTATTAGTTTAGGTCATAATTATTAAGATCCCCGATAGTTTCAAATATTACTTCCTCTACCATATTTCGTGCTTAGGATACATGAGTTTGAATCCGCGAGATACATGTATCTGTCGAATTTTAAAATCGAGATACATATTTTATTTATTTAAATTAATTGGTTGTAACGAATTTTCTTAATTAGAGGAGTTATTGAGGATTTTCAAAATACATGAAAAATTAATTCTGAAAATTTAAATTAATTAAATCCCTTAATATAAGGTGAAAATAAAGGATTATATCTATATTTAATTAATTTCATTTCAATATATTATTAATTAAAGACACAAGCATGTATATTTTGGTCATGTAATTTGATTAGTTTCATTTTATTACTCTTAAAATAATAAATTCATTAATTTGATGTATCTATTATCAATATGTAATGTATCCAATCAACTAAACACTTAGATACATGAGTATCATACAAGTACATCCATATGTGTCATATAAGTATCTAGTGGAGTATTAATTTCATGTATCTATTTATATGATCTAATATTAATTTCATGTATATGTTTATATGATCTAATATTATTTCATGTATCATTTATATGTACAATTTGATGTATCAAATATCAATTTCATACATTATATCCAAAAATATGTATCTCAGATAAATATGAAAATAGTTAGATACACTGTAATAACACAACAAATATATATAATAATATTAAGATACATGATAGAAGACCATATACAGATGATAAGACTCGGATACATGACAGAACAAATTGTGTCAAATACATGCGTAAATTTCCAATAATACGTAAATCTCCAATTTATTCATTAGATACATACACACTTAATAAGATACACCAATAAAAACTAGATACATATAATCGTATCTCAATAATGTATCAGATACATCAACAATGTGTCAAATACATGTGTAAATCTCTGCTTATTAAAACTTTTCGATTACATTCATGGTCAGGACATCTCACCACGACGGTGTTTGCTTCACTTTTTGATTCATCGGTGTTGCTCACCGTGCCTAGATTTGACGGGAGAAGTGACACGAAGTTTCTTGGTTGATCTATAGTATACAAGATATGCAACAGATAATATGGTCAATGTCCAATTTAATAAATCTATTGGGCTTGAAATCTCGCCTTACAACGATACCAATTGTCTCTGCGCGCGAGAGGTGTCTCCCCTTTCGAGAAAAAAAATGATGGATTCGTGAGGAATTGGTTTGAGATGTGAGAAAATCAGAGGCTAAGAATTTGATGTGTGTGTTGACAAACTATAGAGCATCCATTTTAATGGAGTGTTTCTTCTCAGTAAATTTTGACTCTTAACTAGAAAAAGAAAAGTTAGAGTTTGAGTTTTATCCTAACTCATATTCTCTGAGAAAAAGATATTTATTTTTAATTAAATTACTAATTTTGGAGTTTAAATGTAAAATAATTAATCAATCCTAATTTGAAGGAATATAGATATTTATTGTATATTCAATAATATATGATATAAAATATTAAAAGTGATAATATATGTAATTATTTAAAAGTAGAGCTAAAATTAATATATATGATAGTTATGTATAATTTATAAAATTGTATCTCAAATTGAATATGTCCCACAAATTTTCAATGTCTACGCTGCTAATACGAGCCTAAAGTGATATAGAGATTCTTCCTAACCATTATAGTACACATATTCCTCGCAACTAATTCTCCTACGTCTTTCTTTTTCATGTGATGTATACATATTTTCGTTTTTGCCTTTTTATTAGATTAAAATCCATTATCCTATCCTCCATTTTTGCCTTATTGATTTGCCTTGCCTTCCCTTTAAGCAGGGAGGGACTGAGAATTTTCTGAATGCATCATCACGCCGCCATATCCTTCAAACCTTCATCCAATGGCTTGTTCTCTCTCAATCCGGGAATCTTCCAAAACCCTAGTTTTGTAATTCGCCCATTCAGAAACAAGCTTCGTTATTCCATTCTTAATTGCAGAGGCATTGAAATTCCCCTTCCTAAACTCCGCCCACGCATTAATTCTGTCAACAATGGCTCCACAAGTATCGCCGCTGCTGTCAAAGATGTTGATATTGCTACTCTTGGGAATCTCTGTGTCGATATTGTTCTCAATGTACCGGAATTGCCTCCTAAGCCTTTAGAACAACGAAAGGCTTATATGGAACAGTTGTCCAAATCACCTCCCGATAAGGTTCGTCTTTTTTTTATTGAACTACAGATTGATTATAGAGTATTGTGTTTTTTCTTGTTATTTCTTTTTTCAACTTTTTTCTTGTTATGGTTATTTATTGGTTTCTGTTTATACAGAGAATAGTTTTCTGGGTTTTGCAAATTTATTGGGTGTTAGTGCAGAAACCAAGTGCTCCTTCAGTTTCATTTATAGGCCGTTAATACAGTGCACAATTAAACTATTTGTAGTCCTAATTAACCAAAAGCTTGGCTACGATTAGTTGATGTTAATGTGAGTTATATATATCAGAGTAGTGATAGCTGAAGAAAATACGAATAGTTGATGTTAATCAAAGTTTTAAATCGATTTATGTTAGAAATGTCAGCATCTTGGATGTCTTGAAAGAAAAAGAGTGTAATGGTAGAGAGTCCTTAAAACCCTAGAGAAAAACAAGAAAAGAAATACGAATTGGGATGGAAGGGGTACTGTGACAACTCAATGAAGTTGTGAAGCACAAATGATTCTACATAATGTCATTTACTGAACACAGAGATTTTTGAAGAGTTGAATAAGTAGTCAGTCTATGTTGATGGTTATTTTTGTAAGTTGTGAATGCATAATTATTTTATATTTTTTGATAATCGTGGTGTCCGGTCTAGCTTGCGCACACTTCAACTAACTCCACAGGATACTTGTCACCTCCTACCAACAATAGGTACCAAGTTACCCTGTTCACCAAGGCTAGAACAAATGGGAAGAAATCACCTAGTGTTTTGTCATTGTAGATACATAATTTTCCGTCTAGAAAACTATTAATTTTGTAAACAGACTGCATTCACAACCAATTATTTTATCCACAATGACTCTATTAAGTAGTGAAATACTAGTTATTAGAGCATCAAAGGCCTCTATAGAAAATTTGGCTCAAATATGGTTTAGCTCATTTGCATGTTAAATGAATGACGTAGTTGATTAAGTCTATGCACCACATTTTGCTCCCAATTCCTGGTGATCAATGAAGTGGGAAAGTAACCATTAATTCTCAGGTTCAAAATCAACTTGTGTTCAAATTCCAGCGAAGGCAAAAATAGCCACTAGGTGATTCCTTCGCATCGGTGGGAAGAGTTATTTGGTATCTACGTTGGTGGGAGATACCACATACTCAATGGAATAGTTGAGGTGTGCACAAGCTGACTTGGCAGCCATCGTCATAAAACAAAAGTCTATTTTTACCACATTTTGGGTTCAAGCCCACTATTTCAACAAAGTAAAAATATGTGGTTTAATGCTTGGATGCTATCATCTTTGAAAGATGTTATCTTCAGTTGCAATAGCAGAATTTTGGAAATGTAATAGGGTAATAGCTTATTCCCAACTCACTAGCTCTTGACTTCTAGGCCTACATATGGTTTCTAGACAGCTTCAGTTAAATTGGAATGTAGAAATATTGAAGTATTATCTACATACCAGTTCAGTGATGCTGAAGATGTGTGGCATTAGCACCCCCTGGCATCATCCTTTTATATTATTTCCTTATCGTTGTACCTATGTAAAGTGATATCTTGATTATTTGACCGTGTTTCAGCGGTACTGGGAGGCAGGTGGAAACTGCAATGTGGCTATAGCAGCAGCAAGGCTTGGCCTTCATTGCATCTCCGTTGGTCATGTAGGTGATGAGATCTATGGACGGTTCCTCATTGATGTGCTTAGGGATGAGGGTATTAGTATAGTTGGGATGAATGAGCGGAGTGAAGCACTTAATCTTTCAAGTTCTGACAATGAAACACTACTGTGCTGGGTGTTAGTGGACCCTTCGCAGAGACATGGTTTTTGCAGGTCCTTTTGATCTTTCCCTCTCACTTGGTGTATAATTTCTTGCTCTGCTTGGCCCACTTTATGTTGCACGTAGAAAGTTATCATTGTCTTTCTTTTATAAGATAAGGAAAGAAAGGATCATACTCTAACCTTTAAGACGTTAATGTTTTCCAGTCGTGCAGATTTTAGTGCAGATCCTGCTTTCAGTTGGATGAGCAGACTATCTACTGAAGTAAAGATGGCTATTAGAAAATCAAAGATCCTCTTTTGCAATGGTTATGACTTTGACGAACTCTCCCCTAGCCTTCTTGAATCTGCTCTTGAGTGTGCTGTGGAATCTGGGACATCTATCTTTTTTGACCCTGGACCACGAGGTAGGAGTCTTATCGCAGGAAGACCTGAAGAACAAAGAACAATTGGAAAATTGTTGAGGATGAGTGAAGTGCTTCTACTGACTTCCGAGGAGGTTTGTGTTTCATACTTGCAAAAAAATTTCGTCTCACTTGTGCCTTATTTAACATCTCAATGTGTGGCTATAAATGATACAACCCAATTTTGTGAAGATCTAAAATATAATAAGTTTCCCTGTGTGCACTTTAATGTTTAAATAATCCATTTAAAACTGCTCTTCTGGTAGCTAAAAAGTATCTCACTGAACATGTGATTTTAGGCTAAGTTCTGTTATATACTGGAATCTGGAAATACTGGTTGTAGATTCGGTTTATTGACAAAATATGTGCAACTGAGAGGCAGCTGGAATTTATGGTATAAATAAGTCATTTCAAGGAAGTTATACTTGCTCCAGGCTATGGAGTTTTTTGTATTTGAAGCTTTCTATAACTCTCTTTTGCGTCATATCCTCTTTTCTTTTTTTTAACAATTTATCTGATTCCATCTTTGATATTTTTGAAAATTTGAAGTGCTAGTTTTTGATCCAAGGATGAACATTTGACAATAAGAATGCTATGTGTAAAGCTAGTTTTAATGCATTTAGACCTAAATCATTGACTTTTTTACTTTTTCATTGCTTTGTTGGAGATATAAATGGAGTAACAAAGACAAAAGAGGCATGCGTCTCAGAGGGGTTCTAACTGGTTAGGGAGGAAAAATTGGTACACGGTGATAATATATTTTTTGGGTAACTAAACTTTTGTATTAATCACCAAGTGAACTCTTTACAAGATCCATAACTAGGCTAAAAGCAGCCTGTTATCTTAAGCAAATCCAACCTAGCACAGAGCTATAATGTAGAATCTAAATCCATTTACAGCAGCTTGAATACTAGGAAATGCTCTAAAATTATATACTTTTGCAATATCTCTTGCTATAGTCTCCCAGCTTCTACTTTACTTCTCAACAACTCTTAAGTTCCTTTCTATCCATAATCCATGTACAAATTCAGTATACACTAGTTTAAAAAATTATGCAGCTTGTGTCTTGCCTTTAGCTCTGGCGATGATATTGTGAATGTGTTGGTCCCATTCAGTAGCAGCATGGTCTTGTCTCTGAATCAACACCATCAGCCTGTTCCAGAGTCGTTGTGCAAATTCACATTGTCTGGAGAGATGATCAACTATTTCATCATTGATTCTGGCACAGTACACATTTTGTATCCACCATTTAGCCCCATCCTGTAAGTCTATCTGTGGTTAAGAGCTTCTGTTGCACCTAGAGAAACACTGTAAATCTAGCATTATGGCTGGTATCATTTCTCAACATGAGTCATTTCCATGTCACTCTGGATTGGTCACCTAATAGCCTTCTTATAGAATATGCCAATAATACCTTTCCCAGCCTTGAGTGATCCCTGCACCTGCTCCATAACTGTGAAAAATTAAAGGATACTTATGATAGGGGTGTGAAGCGCACAAGGGTTTCTATATTGGGGGTGCAAATGCAGAACTGGTATGTGGCATTCTCTTTCATTCATGCTATTACAACATATAAACGGAAAATAATATAAACATTCAAAAATATAAAAAAACTAAAGAATTAATCACTGGGAAATTGATTGTGTTTGATCATTTTTATGGGAAGTCCATTAAGGGATTGTTTGGTTGCTTGTTAGAGTAATGCATGTATTATTAGTATATACACCGAGTGCGGATAAATTTTTGCTGTAGCAATGTACCCATCTTTGTGAAATTCTAGATCCGCTACCGACCTATTTCCTTGTAGTACCACTACCCCTTTCCATTTTCATGTATATTTTTAGGTTAATAAGGTTGAGCAATGGATGTAGCGTTATCCCTACTATGGTCTGCTGTAGTTGTAAAGTTGACCTCTCGAGCTACTGTAACGTGATATTCGAGCTGATTTGTTGACTTTTCCCTTGTTGCTATATCATAATGCAGCATAATGGTTATCTTTACTGAATTTATACTGTGTATTCTGGTCATGTTGGGGAAATTATGATGTTTCCCTTTCCTGTAAATTAGTGGACAGTTTTACTGTAGTAATCGCTTTTAGTGTATTGAGAATGTCCCCCCCCTCCACTTTTTTATGTATGCTACTTATCTGAATCACTATGTCTTCTCCAGGCTGCATCTTTAACTGGTATCAATGATCCAATTTTAGCGGGCCAGGAGTTGCTCAATAACGGAGTTTGTACTAAGTGGGTGATTGTTAAGATGGGTCCGAAGGGTTCAATTTTAATCACCAAGTCGAGCATAACGTGTGCACCTGCTTTCAAGGTATCAATTCTGGAGCTGGTTGGAATATTGGTTCTTGTAAAAAAAAAGTACCCAATTCATCTTATTAACAGAAGTTTACTTGTTTTATCCCCATTAGTTATCTTACAACAACAACAACACACCCAGTGTAATCCCTCGGGTTTGGGGAAGGTGATGTGTACGCCAGCCTTAATCCTACTAGGTACAGAGGTTATTTCCGATAGACCTTTGGATCACCATTAGTTAGCTTATCCCAAAGAAATTTATGTTCTAGTTGGGTTCTCTTTCTTCATAGGAGGGTGGGCAGATGATCAATGACCACACAACGTTTCGGAATATTTAAGAAAATTGAAGCAAAGTTAATATATGTCATGGTTTCTAAAAGAATTACCCAACTTCCATTCCCAGCAAACGTAGGAACCGTACTGTTCCCTAATGTTTTTTCTTTTTAATAACTGAGAAATCTACGGTGCTAGTCATGGTTCGAAACTCGATTGATAATAGGCCCACCCCTTTGTCCTTCTCCACTTATGTGTCAGGTTTTTGTTTGAGGCAGGGTTGGAACCTGTGACACGGGTCTAACCTACACATCATGTGTTGCGCTCTTTCCACTAGATCGAAGTGCATCTTTCATAAATTTGATTTTAAATGTCCTCTCTGATACATGCTCTATGTCTGCCTATTCATTGTAACAGGTCAATATAATAGACACTGTGGGCTGTGGAGATAGTTTTGTGGCTGCAGTTGCATTTGGCTTCATACATGACTTGCCCTTGAGTTATACATTAACCCTTGCAAATGCGGTGGGTGCTGCAACTGCTACGGGGTGTGGTGCTGGTAGAAATGTTGCCAGTTTGGGGAAGGTCCGGGAACTATTGAAGGAGTCAAATTTGAACGAGGATGAGAAGTTTTGGAATGAAGTACTGAATGATAATGTGAACTCCCGAGATGTAACTGTACTGTCAAAAATGGCTGTAAATGGTAATAGTCAGGTGAACCGTGTCTCCCTACAAAAGGTGGTATCCGAAGTGCTGCCTAAGCTTGAATTTGCACCAAAGATGACTGGCTCCTTCAAATAGATGATGCAGTTTTTCTGGGACAGATAAATTTTGTAGATGTTACCATCATTCTGATTGATTGTTGCATATTCACCCCATGGAAAGAAATGCATGAGTTGGAGGTGGTCTAGCTTGCGGATTATGAAGTGCACAGTTGTATTAGGGCTGCTACCTTGCTGGTGGTCGAATTGACAGTTTTGTTGATAGAGTAAGAAGTGTCCAGATACTATTCATTGATCTGCTTGCATGCATGCATGAGAGAGGGATTGGCAGATAGATTGAGAGTTAGTGTTTGAGGGAAATTGCATGATCAAGCAGCTTGTGATTCCTGCTTTTTGCCGTTTCTGATTTTTTCTACGTGCACGTTTCAGAAGCTGTGCCTTGCTTCCTGTAATTTGATTCTTACATCTGTGACCGCCTGGAATATTAGGCTACTCTAACATACAGAAGAAAACATGGGCCATCTGTTTTACAATGGATGTCATATAGCTATATTTTTCTAGTTTAGGATGAGTAGAAGACACCAATTTATGTTTGCAACACGTCCATATTACCATTTATGATATGAATACTTGGGCACTCATTTTGTGTATCCCTTCCCATTATATGCCAGTTGAGATTGCAATTTAACTTTCATCATTTGTGCAAGATGAGCTAGTTCGTCATTAACCAAGTAGAGGCACGTGCACATATAGCCGATTTTGTAACCCCTGTTTAAGTGATGGCATAAGCTCATAAAATTTTGTAAGTCTAGTTATTTCAGACTCAACTTTAAATATACACGCCTGACATATTGTTTGTGCAAGCAAACTTTAGACGTGTATACTTGCACGGTTGTTTGCGTCACATTTGTGTCTATTAGTCTTGGCTTTTAAGTAAATATGTTGGATCTCATGCATATTTATGGGCACACTATAAACCATTTTTTTGTTATTCCACCATAAAGTCTCATGGTGTTAGCAATAGCTTGGAGGAAAGTTGTGTAAAACTGGATCTAGTTTGGTATGAATCTTAAGTATTAAAAAGTTGTGTTATTGAAACTCTGACATATGACTGAACTTTAGGCATTTATATATGAATTTTCAAGCATTTACTTTTGAAGTTCAATCAGATATATGCCTAAATGACTGAACTAATGCAAACAACCAAGTTGCAGCAAGAATGGTAACGACTGATCATAGGATATGTGACCAACTAAACACAACATATCAATTTGGCTGGAAAAAAGTAAAAGAAAAGAAGGATAAAGACTAGACGGTTATTTACAAATACGAATCCAAACTTGGCCAAGCCACAATTCCTGTGTTCTCAGTGACGCTTTTCTGATTATTGACTATAATTTTTTTTTTTTTAATAAAGCTTAAATAGCAAAATAAAAACTTGCTACCAGACACAATTCCTAGGACCAGAGGATCGAAACGCGCCACTGAAATTCTCTAGCGAGACAAAGATGGATTGTTAAGAAGGTAGAGGTCATATAAGATACCCTATTATTTATGTGTCAATCAAGTCTGGCTTTGGCCTTGGCCTTGACCCTGGTTAGTCATATTGCAATTTATTTATGTGCCAATAAAGTCTGATTATGGGGTAGATTGGCAGGGTTTGTTATATCAGCGCTAATTTCCCCCTTCCTTCATCTCCTCGTCCACCAATAATATGAATAGTAACTGGATATGTCCATTGCAGAGTCTTAAAGATGCAGCGTTCCACTAAATTTAAAATCATGGATCTGCTTCAGACAACTATCCTCAGCAACTGCTTGTTGACAAAAGGCATGATATCGTATTTCAAATTGATGGTTGGGGTAAGAGATTTCGAAATGTCAAAACTTGTCCGAGAACATGGACAGAGTCTAGGCGGTAAAGTTTGCAGGTTCTCTCCTACACACATATGGAAACATCCCTCTCCATAACAGATATGTAGAGGAGTTGCTCATCTTGGTCATTGACGTTCGTCGGCTCTAGTGATTGTGAAGTCAGTCAAGGAACCATAGTCAAAACTACCTCTTTCACAGAAAAGACGAGAGTGTAATAAAAGTCATTATTACACAGGAAACACTGCCATACAAGCAGGCATGGAGAGGAAAGAAAATGGATTTTGGCTATTATTATGGACCATATATATGCTGTTAACCCATTTCAATACTTTGGCAACCCCTTATGTGAAAGCACGAGCATAGAGCTATCACAATAACAAAACTCACACGATGTAAATTTAGAAAAGCACCCAAAGATTAGCCGAAGCCATCCATAGCTAATTAATGATTCAAACTAAAAAGCATCTTGTCCATGAAAAGGAAAGCAATTCTTTTTCATCTCTTAGCATGAACACATCTAATATGAGTTCGCTGTATAACTGAGGTGAAACATCAATACTTACTCGGTGCGATATACGAATGAATAGTTTCAAAACGGAACGTAAAAAACTACAGGTAAACCAACCAGCACTTCCACCTAAATACCTAATGCATCCACCACTACTACTATTCATGATACAGCTAACTGAAAACAAAACTTTCTAAACAGCTGATGACTTCAGATCTCATGATTGTAACCATGACTTGTCTTGAGCAGGATATCCATCAATAACCATAGCTGGATCCATACATGGAACCATAATCAGCACCAGATGGATGGCCAGGGTCACCTGATGGTGAAGTGTATACAGGACCTTGAGAATGAGGATAATAACCTTGGGAAGGTGGTCCAGCTGCCGTGTTCTGCATTGAGCTGGCAGCATCAGCAACAGAATTCTGCACCATAAGGAGGGTGGTAAGAACACAATGCATTTCTAAGAAATCTCAGTTGTAAGACTGATATGGCAAACTCTTCTTTGGAAGTCAAACATAAAGCTCACATTCACAAGTGACAATGGGGCTTCTGGAAATGGTAGCGAAGATAGTTTTGCTTGGAGATACAGAATCATAGATCAAGAGAAGCATTTTTTCCATTTGATGCTTGGGTTTTTAGAAGATTTCAGTACATCAGTCATTTTACTCTTCTGTATTGAACATATGCATGTTAGTATGCTCCTATATACTGGAAGTGGACAAAAGTGTCAACAGGAAACATGTATAACTTTTTCCTACATTTGTTGGTAATTTTTCAATTTTTGGATTTTTTTTTTAATGTATTTTCACAATTTATGGTAATTTATGCTGATTTTATTAGTTTATAAATATTTATAGATTAATTGATGGGCTTATGCCCCATGCCTTGGGGATTGCACCCCGTCCCTCATGGTAGGTAAAGCATCTCGCCTTGTGATCACACCTTTTTAACTGATCCCCTCCTGCAACATGGTACCACCACCTCCCTCTCTACTTCTCTACTCCAGTATAACAAAAAACTTTGCAACACCCTCCCCCAGCACAGCTAGCCCTTCATTTCTCCAACCATGCCAAATAAACCTAATTGGCTGAGAATTTGAATCCCATATCTATGTCACAAACCCGGAAGCACCACCACTGTTGGATTTCCAAAAGGTAAATTGAAGTTCAATAATTAAATTATCAGAAGATATTACCTGAATTAATTGCTGAGCTGTTTGCACCTGTGATGCAGATCCAGTTATCTCAACAGTCATCTCACCAGGAACACCCCTTGTTTCTTGAATTGCAATAGACGCACCACTGGCCCGACGAATATAGCTAATATTTGAACCAGAGGTCCCGATAACAGCATCAGCATAGGACAGAGGAATTTGCATATTTTGGGTGACCTTCAAAAGAAAATACATCAAGGAAAAGGAGCATCAGATAACAGAACATTGGAGTACTATATAAAAAAGAAGGCAAGACACTGCTGGCAACATGACAGATCTATTCAGTGGTATCCATAAAAGGCCATCTGATACTTATCACGTGTAACATATATAGCATGACTTATACGCCGCCTATTCATGCTCCTTTGTTGGGTGATTCATTAATCAAGATCAGAGTCCAACTCCCCAAATTATCTCATGTTTGCAGAGAATGTGTAAATTAGGTCAGTAGTTGCATTCAACAGATTGAATGCAGAAAAAGAACACACCTTTGTAACCATAGATTGTTGTGTTTGCACATTTGTACCATAAGTTCCCATTGAAGCATCTCTACTATAAGGAGAGGGGCCCTGACGAGGCTTTTTTTCCAACGGTGGCATGTCTACCGGTGGAAAATAATCATCAAATTGTCGTGCAGGCGGCATGTACTGAGTGTTGGGTCCAAAACCAGATCCACCCCCAGCACTCCCAGGAAAACTGGATGGAGGAGGGACCCATGACTGAGTAGGTCCAGCTGGAGGCCAGTTCTGATTTGATCGAGCATTTGGCATTTGCATCTGAGCAGACAAGACAAGTCATAATTTCAAAAAAAAAAATATTACGAAGGTAACATTCCCGCAAAACCAGAGAGTAGACTTACTTGCATCTCAAATAATCCAACTACACTATGATCAACTAAAAATTTCCTGAGATGTGAAGCAACCATTTCAACTGCTTTATGCACCCCGGCAGGCTCTCCTTGTATCTCCACAACATTATCATCAGGAAGAGCAAAAAGTGGAAGGTGCTCTGCAGAATTCAGTTGATGGAATCAAACATATGATAACATTTCCAGAAGGAAAAAAGGAGAAAATTAGAATAACACACACAACACAACTGCGTACCACTTGACTTCACAACAAACAAGCTTTACTAAGTTCACGACATAGTCCTTTCTTAATTATTATATAATTCAAGAAGCAAACAAGACAAGGGAAACTAACCAAAAGGACCAGAAACTATGTGTTATTCTTCCTCAGAGTAGTTACCTTACTTTGATTGTTACTCCACAGCTTTATCTGCTTCCCTATCTTTTGACCAACAAATTCAGGTTTCTAATTTTTCAACATCTAGAATTATCACTATCTTAGTTTTTGTTTATTTCAATAACGACGAATGACACGCACAATATTCACTAGCATTACTGGTAAACTTTTTTTAATAAAAAAGGGTAATATATAAAAGCAAAATATTTGCCAATACAATTTGATGTTTATACACTTGAGCCAGTATTAGCTCCATGTCCTTTTAGGACCCAATGTACCCACCTAAAGCCAGCTCGAGATCATAGTGGTTCACAAAAAGAGATGAGAAAAGGTGAGGAATCTTAAGCAAGTCCCTAAGATATTTAAAGAATTCCAAGAAGTCCTTTTAAGTTTTAAGGAGGTGAAAACGGTAGGGTTGAGAAGATTCTCAAGAAGTCCAAAAGCAAATTGGATCCTAGAAGCAAAGTTTATTGTTAACGATATGGTCTTCACAAAAATCCAATATGAACAAGCCTTTCAAGTAAGTCCAAAAGGGCTATCTATATACCTACATCTTATTCACAAGAATCATACACCATATTAAGCGCACATAAGTTCTTTTTGTTTTTGTTATAGTAACCCCACTTCACAAACCCCACCAAAACCTCTCACACGGAGCCAAGCTGTGGCTTTTTACACTTAAATCCCTTAATGACTATAACCACCAAACTCCTGGTTAGAGGTGGAAGTCTTAGCTTTAGTTCCCTTAGTGATTATAACCACCAAACTCCTGGTCAGAGGTGGAAGTCTTAGCTTCCCTTGATGACTCAAACTAACCTTCTAGATGAGAATGAAGGGTCTTTTCACTAAGCTACCCCTCCCTTGTGTCATTTTAAGTTGACATATCTTTTCCTTGAAAAATAACTATAGAGAAGGATATATCCATAAATTACTTTTCAGCTAGCAAATTGTCCTGGCTTAGATTAAATCATTTCACCACTTTGGGCCATTTACAACAAGCAAAATCAAAATGGATAAGAAATGTATTAATTCCACATGTTCTACTAACATATGAAATTGACAATAAGAGAGCATATGTATATTTGGAAACTCATTCATTCAACCAATGTTGTTACAGGCTCACTTGAGATGCGTTCAAGCTCTGGGACTAGGTGGGAGCAGGTTTGCGCTTTGTCTTGCTTAAGCAACATTTCAGAGCAGGGACCAACGGAAAAAAAATACACTAAATATGATTTGTAATTTCACTGGTTAATAAGATTATATAATCTTCTACTTGTGCAAACATGCAGGTAATTAAGAACGGAAAACTAAAAAGTATAAAAACCCAACTGCTAAATTTGAATTAGAAACTTACAGCTATATTGTTTCATCTTAACTGCTAAATTTGAATTAGAAACTTACAACTATATTGTTTCATCTCAACTAAAATTTGAAATAGTTTCCACACTTCACTAACATCATTATATTATAATATATATTCCAATTTTTTTTATGAAAGACTTCATATTTTCTAGTTCCTTACTTCCTTAGTCCACAATCAGTTTTTATTTTTATCAGGAAATTTAGTTATCTTCCTTATATTGCACGTTGTTTTTTAACATTTGGGCCTTTCTCTAGTAAGCGCTTTACACTTGAAGTTCAGCAACAAACCATGGAACTTCCCCTTCGCATTTCACTTTTGACAATGCTGGAGTGAGCAGTAAACCCTTATTAGATGCTCAAGAGTCTTCCTAATTTCTTCGCCATAATACAGATTAGAGACCTAGTTAGCCAATGTGCACTTGCCCAAATTATGAGAGCTCACGTTAAAACACATCCTTATCCTATATCAAGAATATCAACAGTGCCAAATTTCTCTTGAAATACCCTATAGCTTGACAGCATTACAAGGCTATTATTAGGGACTCAAATGACAAGGGGATCAGTAGCAAGAAGGATTAAATTCTCAAGGAAACAACACGAGACAAGGATATCTAAGTTAAAGAGAGAAGCACCTTGTCCAACCACTCGAATGGTGCACTGAGATGTATCTTGAATAGACTTAATAGTGCTACCCTGTTTCCCAATCAAGTTTCCAGCCTGTGAGGCTGCCACAAGCAGTCTTGTCGTGACTGACCTCCCAGCGCCTGGTGGAGCATTAGCTGAATCAGAGTCTACATCAACAATCTGCTTGTGAACCTTCAAAAGACCATCCATAGCTGGCGGAATTAATAGGCTTGGCTCTTCTTTCGCAGATATCATCACCTATGACAAAAAAGAACTATCAATCCATGGGCAGCAAGATATAAGGAAAATATGCGCTTACTCAACTTTTGTCAAAGCCCAATGACTATTGACAGTATGTTCACTTATTCAGGGTTCAATCAATATCACAGTTGATTACACAGATAATGCAGCATCAGAAAGTATAGTGTTGTCTTCTGGTATGATAAGCAGATTAGAAGAGCTAAGAACAGAAGCTTCCAGGAAAAACTGCCAAAATCAAGTGAGAATACAGAGCCCAATATGCCGGTTTTATAATTATTGCCAGCTCTCCAACAAACTACTGAACAACCCATCCCTTCAAATATGAAAATAAGAGATTCCTTGCAGTGAACTTTTTAAGAGGACTTCTTTAATGAAGTAAGATCGTACTAGAACTACAATTTATAAGTAAATCAACAGGCATTCGATAGGCCTCATACAAAAATCAAGCATTTTGATAGGACATGGGCACTTTGCAACAAGTGCATTTACATTTATAAACTATTGAACCTGAATTCCTATGGATATGCCCACTTATTAAAATGCCTATTTAAACCTTTTAATACCATATGAATTGTTAAATATGGATCCAGTTGCTCATTTGTTTACTATTTAGCTAGGCATACCCACAGAAATATAAAAGCAAATTTTGGATCCATCTGGATAGGCTATAAAAATGTTGTTGCAATATTTCAGGCCATTTTTCGTAAATTTAAAAAGACAAATCCCACCCAGTTCTTTTTCTAAGCTTTATGCTCAACTATATCCCAGCATATAATCTTCTATTTAGTGATTTATAATAAGTCTTTTTAAATGTTTTTCATGTGGAAGTTACGTCCTGCAAGTTGTTAGTTACATTTGTTAACTTCCTCTTTTATACAGTGCAACACCTTCTGGCAAGACACCAACCGACCAAGTTTTGAAGTTACCAGACATAGTGCAATGCTTCTTGGAACTGATAGTGAATCAAGGCAATTCTCATGGATTGTCAGAACAACTTTACAACACTTGTAATGCTCAATGTTGATGACTGCAGTCCCGATCTTGGTTCTTCTAGCATAGACCACTTTCATTGAAATGTTTCCTTACATGGGCAAGAACCTGCACACACTCATGTTGGTTACTATGACAAAGAAACTCTCAATCATTTTGGTTGTGTTAAAGTCTTGTTTTTCACCCACTTAGAAGAAGTTAGTCATAGTTATTGTTCAATTAGTTGAATAATACTTAAAATTCTCTCATGAAGTTAAAGAAGTTGAGCATAATTACTGTTCAATTTGTATCTTACTTATTTTTACCAGTTCTCCCTCACTTTATTTTCTGTGATAGTTGATACTATCAACATTGCAAATTGATTTTTAGTTCTTTCCTTTACGTAGATTACATGTGAAATTAATCACTACTCCCTCCAGACCACTTTACTTGTTACATTTTTCTTTTACATACCCCTTAAGAAACTATATATTTTGACTATCATACCCTTATTTATTATCTTTAATCATTTAAAATGTTGATGTCTCCTCAATAAATATTCTCTCTTTAATCTCTTTTCAATAAATAAAAAAAGAGTTAATCTAATAAATCACAATATTGGAGTATGTGAGTGTTCTTCATTTAGGCTTTCTATGCTAATTAGTCCATGTTTACTACTTCCAAAAATGATAATTACTAAGGGTAAAATGGAAAGAATGTACTCAATTATATCTCAATTTTCTAAAATGACAACTATTTTGGACCATCTATTTTAAGTAAGGATGACGAGCAAAGTAGTCTGGAGGGAGTACAACACTGTTGTTAACACCATTTCAGTTGGCTTACAATTACATCTAAACTCAAGGTAGGGCTGAGCCTAAAGGGATTCCATGAACCTATATTCTTTCTTTTTGGGTATGTGGGGCAGGTGGGTAAGTTAGGAATCTCTACTTCGTACAACATAAATAATAAATGAGTCTAAGTAAAAATCATGAAACACCAATATCTAAAATCATTCCCCATGAGCAAGCATTTTTACTAAATGAAGAATTCACCACAAGCAAGCAGTACTAATAGTAGTATTAAAATTTGTAGATCAACCTTAAACTATAGCATGAAAACCGCTGAATTGACGGGTCACTTGCAAGACTTGAAAAGATAAATAATCATAATCCTACATGCATGCAGGAGGGTGAAGCTCACACAAGGATGCCTATATTAACATGTGCAAGCCATAAAGACAGTTCACAAACAGTCAGACAAATGGAGCATGTAGCTTTCTGCTACAGCAACATCGATTATCTCATGGAAATAATTTCACATCATTAGAATGCATATATTTATACAAAAAATATCCATAATTATGTAGATCCTAAATAGTGAAAATGACAATATCTATCAGCAACTTACAGCTCTTTCAGTGGTCCCAGGAGGACCATCAAGAACCTTGATGCGAGCTTTTGTCTCCTCACAGGTCTTCTTAATATACTCTCCTTTGCGACCAATAACACCACCAACCTTCTGAATAGGAACCAACATCCTGAAAACATTTTGTCCTGGCCAGCCCGGCCATTTTTTTTCTTCGCCAGCTCCTGCATCAGTTGGAGTAACTTTGACCTCTTCAGAATGATGCGTCTCCTCAGGTGCATTATTCACAGCAGGAATGGTTTCTGAGTCATGAATAGTATTCATGTTATGCACATGATCAGCATCGTGCACGTGATCAGCATCGTGCACGTGATCAGCATCGTGCACATGATCAGCATCGTGCACATGATTGGTGCCGTGCACATTATATTTGTCGTTCACATTATCATTGTCTTGAACACTATTCATATTATCCAGGTTTTCTGTGTCATGCAAGTTACCCATCTCAGGCTGCTCAAAATTTTCATCAGCCATTTCCTGGAAGAGAAACAAAAAGACATTTAGAAAAATATCCAGCTACAGCAATTGGCTGAATGAACTATTGAACTCTGAAAGGCCTCCTGCATTTCACGTGTGCAGAAGCTGGAACATAACAGTTTGCCTTCATGAAGTTGGTATGCAATGCTTGGCCAAAATATAAGAAAAAAGATAGAAAAATGTGCATCCTTACTAATATAATCTCCATAGAAATTTTCAAGAAACTAGAACATCAAAACTAAAACAGTGAAAAAAGGTGGAAGTTTAGGAAAAACACAATATTAGACCCTGTGGACCCACTATAAAGCACTGAGAATAACCAAAAAGTTGAAACCCAAGCTGAACCAACCCCCATAGAATCAAACACACAAAATCAACTTTATCATGCATGCATCACTGACCCCAAAAAATTCTCAATCATGAGCCTAGCATTCTCGAGAGCAAAAATCATACTGAAGTTCTAAGTCACAAAACCCAATACCTTCTAACAAACTACCACATTTCTTGGGTCGAAATCATCCTCTAGTACCAAGTTTAGAAAGCCCCCAAGGCTTAGGTTCAACTGCAAAGGTAAATACTAAATAAGATGCCACTTCACAAGTCGAAATTCTAATGGAGTAATGGTGATCTACTCTGGTATTTAGACGAGAAGATTCGAGGGTGGGTGCATTATCTACTAGAAACCTATGTTGCTTGGACTCATCAAAAATGCCATCAAGTGAGTCAGATTCTCCAAAAGTGGGGCATTTTAGGAGGATCCAACACAGATGCGGCAACATTTTTGGAGAGTTCGTGCAACATAGTTGGAAACCATAGATTTCTCGTTACAAAAGAAACCTACATATAAAACCTGTAAAATCCAAAACCCTAACACCTTGGGAATCCCACGTTGCCAAAAACTCAGACAAACCCAAAGCTTCGCACCATCACCCTCAGGTTTTACCAACGCTCCCTGAAGTTCAAAAACCCTAATTCAAAAAACCCGCAATTCTGAAACCTTTTAGAAAAATCTCTTTCCCCAAAAATAAAAAAACACATCATCCTGAAACACATAAACAATCCTAAACCCTCCCACAAACAGGAAAATTGACAACAATTTTGTAAACAATAAGATATAAACATATGCAAACACACAGAAAAACATAGATTTAATATGCGAGATTCGTAAATTGAATATGGTTAGCATGAAATACTTACAGAGACTGAAAGTTTGCGCAATCGAAGAAGGAGATTTGAGTGCGAACTGTGTAGAAGAGCGGGAGAATGGAAGAATTGCCAAAGACTGACAGGAGTAGGGACACTAGGTTTTATAGAATGAGGGAGCTGATATTTTTGGATAATTTCTGTATACTACCCGTACTTCTATTATATTGTCATTTTGGACTTTCAAATTGAAAGAAAATGACAGAAATGATTGCTTAGTTTAGTGTAGTTTCAAAATAGTCCTTTCAATTGCTCGCGAGCAATTTTGACACATCAAAGTCGTTTAGTGTAAGGTATTAATAAGGTATAACAATTTCAAAGATAAAATGCAAGGTTATTTTAGGCAATTATGAGATTATTTATTCCACTATTTGAACCTTAGTGATGGAATAAGTTATCTCATATACATGATGAAATAACATATTCCACCAACTAAACGATTCCAAATTTTGATCAGTCAAATAATTTAATATTAATAAAATCATTCTATTAGATTGGATCGGAATTGTGAAAAGAAGATTTAACGAAAGATAAAAATAAGATTCGTCAAATTTTAAAAATTGCAATACTAAAAATTGCACTATTCACTAAAAATAAATTTAAAAATATGGATAACTGCACCTTAAAATTAGATTAGACTCTAGAAAATAGATCATATCTTAGCTATAGTTGAGGTAAGCCACCGTTTATTACTTCTACTTCAATTCTTTAGCTATAATTGAGGTAGCCATGACAACAATTTTGTCTCCAAGATTTAGGATGGACTCTTTTGTAGTGTATCGCGAAAATAGAAAAGTTTCAATTAGAAAAAGTGACGGAATATATCATGTCTATTGAGATTAATTGATTAATTATCACTTAGTCAGAGTTAGTTAGTTAGTTAGCTTAGTGGCCTGTTCATATTGATAGTTTTTTCTGTTAGTTAGTGATAGTTGGAGCCTTGGAGGGTCCAGCTCATTGCCATCTGTGAGTTAGTTACTAGCTAGATATTTTGTGTCTCTCTTGTATAAATACACACATTCATAATGAGAATCACTAAAGTAATTTTCCCCAATTCGTCTCTTCTTCTTTGTCTTCATTTTGATTAATTATGACCGTGATGAGCAGTTTTTCTTCTTGAGGAGTTCTCTCAACACGGTATTAGAGCTTTGAGCTCGATTTGAGGTACTGTCTTCTCTGTTTCTTCTCATTTTCAATTTCACTGCAATTTTGTTTCCACATCTTCAATTTCACTACAATTTTGTTTCCAGATCTTCAATTTAGGGTTTTGATACTGTATTTGTTAGGTTGATTTTTCTGTTATTGATCGGGTTGTCGTGTATACACATCTAGATCTTCATTTTTCTATGTTAAAAATCTATTTTTAGAAAATCAAAATTCGATCTACAATGGTGGTTGAAATTGGTGAACAATCGAATATTGCCAATGGTTCGAATGCTAATGGTGTTAATAGAGACGCTGCTAGCTCTTCCTTATACATGCATCCTTCTAATAATCTAGGTGCCTCATTAGTACATGTTCCTTTTGATGGTATGGGATTCAGATCGTGGAAAAGAGATGTTCTCAATACCCCCTCTTAGTTAAAAACAACCTAGGCTTTATTAATGGGGAGTGTAAGAAGCCAGATCCATGGACATCACAATATCAACAATGGTAAAGGTGTGATAATATGGTCATGTCATGAATTCTAAATTTACTTGCAAAAAAAATTACGGACAGTGCAGAATACGTGAGTGACTCATTCGAGTTGTGGAGAGAATTGAAGAATTGCTATGACCAGACGAATGGAGCAAAACTCTATCAGATTCAAATGGAGATAAATGAATTGTCTCAAGGCACATTGGATATCACAACCTACTATACTAGAATGAAGAGATTATGGGAAGAACTGAGCACTCTACATGTTAAGACTCAGTGTAGTTGCAATTGCAATTGTGGGGCCAAGGAAAGTATTTTTTAAAGTTGAACAAGATAAGATATTAATTCAGTTTCTTATGGGATTAAACGAGGTATATACTATAGTTCGAGGCAACATCATTATGATGAATCTGTTGCCATCATTGGCACGAACCGTTTCCATATTGGTACAGGATGAAATGCAAAGAGAGATTAAGCCCAACAACTAATTATTCATGGACTCTACATCACTCAATGCAAGTAGGTCTGGAAAAGTGATCATGGAGTCAACTTCATTCAATGTGAATGGTTTAGGAGGAGCAAACACCTCCAAACCTCCTCGAAAAAACTATTCTTCAACTGGTAACAACACTTTTAGAGCAAGCTATTCCCAAGCCACCACTTACAATGGGAACAAGCCTCATGTAGTGTGTGACTATTGCAAGAAACCAGCCATACAAAGGACAAATGTTATAAACTCAATGGATATCCACATGTAAACATCCAGAGTTCCTACAACAATTATCAAAACTCAAACAACAATCATCAAAATTTTCAGAATGACTATCGAAACAATATTCAGAATCTCAGGTTCAATAAAGGTAAAGGTCTTATGACTGATGTACATGGTTTCTCACCTAATTTGATGCCAACAGTGGGTGAAGGACATGAGGGTATGACTGATGAACAAAATCCTAGATTGACCAGAGAACAATATGAGCAATTTGTAAATCTGTTACAACATTTTCAAGTTGAGAAACATGGAGATAAGGCCAGAAATATGGATCTTGTGAATGGCAATGTGAACTTTGCAGGTATGATGGTATGTACTTCCTCTGTTATTTTTGGTAAATTGTCATGCAGGTGTTCCAAAACAAGACTGACTTTTGGATCTTAGACTGAAGATCCTCTAACCATATGACTTTTGATATGAAAAACCTTACCAACATATGTTACCTTCCATATCCTTATTGATCACCCTACCAAATGGTTATAAGGTGAAGGTCATTCAAATTGGTAGTGTGGTACTTGCATCGAACATTATTTTACATGGAGTGTTGTATGTGCCATCTTTCAAGTATAATCTTGTCTATTCATTGTCTTTCCAAATCCATACCGATAGTGTTGTATCTTTCACTAAAACGTCATGCATTTTTGTAACACCCCACAAACTAGTAGGCTTAACTAGAGCTTGTAGTAAGGTTAGAATCGTAAAAATTTACTTCTCGTACTTAGAATGAGGGGTTTAGGGGTTAAACGTCAAGGTACGACTCCCCAAGGACCAACTAAGGGTCCTTGAGGAGGACCCTAAAACTCCCCTCAAAACTTCCCAAAACAGTTACCCACGGAGGAACCTACTCCCCGTAGGGTGGTCCACACTCCGTGGGAGGAGGCTCGTGGGTCAAGAGCCAAAATATTGAAGTCCCAGTCCCCAACCCATGCCCCACCAGTATGGGCCGTGGGTCAGTCCACGCCCCGTAGGAGGTGGTCGTGGATGGGGCCTGGGGGACTGTCTTTAGTCGGCTTAGTGTAGGGGTAGTCTAGGTAATTCCTAATTTAATTAGTATTAAGTGAAGTCATTTTGTAGAGTTTTAATTCACCTATATAAACCTTTTTAAGTCATTAACCAGCCCATTTACTTCATAAAATCCCAAAACCCAAATCACAACCAACTTTCCCCCAAATATTTCTCTCTCTAGAACTCCAAGGAAGAAGAAGAAGAAGAAATGTGAAGCTAGGGTTGAAGAATCAAGCTTTTCTCTTTAAATTCGTGGGAATTCTTCAATAAGGTATGGTAGTTCTTCATCCATGGGTAGCCTTCATCCATGGAGCCCCTTGAAAACCCCCAAATTTCAATGTTAGAAAATCCAAAAGTTAGGGTTTGACTTCAATCTCATGGAGTCCTTTCAAATTCGTTTAATGATTGAATTATGATTTTTATGGATATATTGATGATTTTAAGTTGAATTCCTCAAGAATCCATGAATTACTCTATTTTCTCAAATTGGATCTTAAAGTGTGGGTATGGATTGATGCAAGTAGAATGTTATAGAATTATGAATGTAATGAATTGATTACTTGAATTATGTTACTATCCATGTCTAATCTAATAATTCTAGAGGTGTTGATGAATCATGATCTATGGTCCTTGAAGGGCAATTTATGAGAATTATGCATGATTATGAGATTTATGTATATGCTTTATGAACACTTTGAGAGTAATGTGATTATGACTATGATGTAATTATGGTGTTGTTGAAAGGCTATTCTCACAGACACACACTTATGAATGAAGTATGAATGAAGTTTCTATGATTATGATAATGATGATGTGCTGATTGAAAGGCTATTCTCGATTGTACACTTATGAATGAAGATGACATGTTGTGAAGTGTTTTCTCATAATATGGGGATTCTTTGGTTGAAAGGCTATTCTCACCTATTGGATCTATGAGCTATCTTATGAATGATGTGGGATGGAGATGGATGCCCATATGTGAGTTGAAGCGGGGTATCTAGTAGCAATCTCCATATCTCATTTCTTCAATAATAATGAACTCAAGTAATGAAATGTTAATTACTCCATGGGGAATAATGCTAAGCACCGAGTGGATATTGATTGAGATGGAAACTCATACATGAGTTGAGGCGGGGTTTCTAGTAGCAATCTCTTGAGATGAATACCCATACGTGAGTTGAGGCGGAGTATCTAGTAGCAATCTCCTTATCCCATTATTTTGTGCCCTCATAGGTTATTATCTAGTGGATCTACCTAAGCTAAAGTTACCGGTTCTACCTTAGGCAAGTAGACCAACCCTTTCGGTGTGGGAGACACCGGATTCCATGTTTAGCTCACATGGTCTATGTCGGTTAAGGCTTACCCCCACAATGAATGATTATGAACTATGGCTTCTTAAGAAGCACTACTTAGTGTGGGTGGGGGTATGGGACTTCATCCATGCATTGCACAAGTAGGCTTTGAGAGTAGTTATGGTGTGTTCCTTTTATGTTATGATGGTCCTTGAAATGAAGTATGCTTAATGTGGATTGTTGCTATGAGTTGCTTTCCTTGATATGACTTATTAAATGTGAATGTTTCCTTGTCTATGAGTATGAACAAAGGATGAGATCAAAGAATGGTAAGTATTATTATGGTGGCCTAAAAGTGGTACTTAGTATAGATGATTATGAGATTTTATCTATGCATTGCACAAGTATAACTTAGGGTTACTTATGAGATGATTCTATTATGCTATGATGATCTATATGTTGAATATGCTTATGACTTGTGCTTTTACACTAAAGTTCATGATGATTTTCAAACTTGGTAAAGTGCATGCTTTTCAACAAAAAATGTCCTTTTTAGCATGTTTTCAAGGTTTTTATGCATGGCTATCATACTTAGTGCATTTTTGTACTAACCCATATTTTTCTACATTTTTCTATAAGTGTAGGTTCCGGTTCTTAAAGGAGATCTTCTATTGGTTCAAGCTTAGATCGACTATTCTCCTAGCTTGTGGTGAGTCCTCAAGATTCGAGGACATATGAGTCATTTGTAGTTCCTTTCTAGTTATTTCATTTTTGGACTATATTGTAAGGGATGTGCCCCTATTTGATTCAAAGATTGTATTAGATGACTAATTGAGACAAGTCTAGACTTCCGCTTGCTTTTATAAAAGACTTCGATTGTATGGATAAAGTTTTAAAATTTCCGCATCATTTATTTTATCTTATGTTATGATATGCTAAGGGGCTTGTATGAGACCTTTTGGGGTTGAGTACGCCTTGTCACATCTAGGGGGTACTCCTGGGTCGTGACAATTTTGCAGGCCCCTTCAATGAAGAGGCCTCCAGATATTGGAGCTAAAGATGGACTCTACTTTCTTTGTTCCAAATGTCTAAAGAACAACAACAATTGTGGTACCAAATATGTTGCTTCTGTTGTTTCAAAATTTCCTGCTCACGTTTCAAGTCCTAGTGCACCCACTTATAAGTCTTTTCCTTCTTTCTCATGTAACTATAAAACACAATGCCATCAACACTATACTATATATAACATTTTAAGATTGAATAATTGTTCACAATCTATTGTACAAAATGTTATTGCAAGAAATAAAATTCAGTCTTTGTCTCTCTTATGTCTCATGCTATTAATGTGAATATATTGTGGCACAACAGACTAGGGCATTTACCCTTCGTGAAAATAAGGGAGATTGAATCTTTACCTGAAAACTTTTCCACCAAACAATCCTTCTTATGTAATATTTGCCCAATGGCAAGACAAGAGAGATTACTATTTTTTCACAGAACCAATTCTTCTACCAAGATACTTTAGCTTTTACATATTAATCTTTGGGGACCCTACCACATAGTAACACATGACAACCATAAATACTTCATAACCTTTGTTGATGATTATAGTAGATGTCTATGGACTCACTTTTTAGCCCTTAAAAGTAACACCTTGATAGTCATAAAAAAATTCATATCCATGGTTGAAAATCAGTTTGATACCAATGTTAAGTCCATAAGAACAAACAATGGACTTGAGTTCCTGAACACAAAAACATCATCCTTCCTAAAATTAAAGGGAATAATCCATGAAAAACTTGTCCCTACACACCACAACAGAATGGTGTGGTAGAAAGAAAACACAAATACATATTGGAAACTGCTAGAGCTCTTCTTTTTCAATTCAACCTACCACTAAAATATTGGGGGGGGGGGGAATGTGTTTTATGTGCCACATACATCATCAATAGACTCCGTACTTCTCACATCAAGGGAAAATGTCCATATGAACTACTGTATAAATCCAAACCATTATATTCTCACTTGAGAACCTTTGGGTGTCTCTGCTACCCTACTATTCCAAAGTCTCAAAGAGACAAGTTTCAAGCTAGGACCACACCCCATATCTTCATAGGATACCCTTTTGGACCAAAGGGATACAAGGTCCTTAGTCTAGCCACAAAGAAAATACATATTTCTAGAGATATGATCTTTAAAAAAAATATTTTTCCTTTTGTTGTTACCTCGAGGTGTTATTTTTTCCTTCTACTTTGTATTCTGTGCCTTTCATAGATACTGTTAATGTTGAAATTAAACCATAAACTGTACAACGTGTTAAATATAATGTAACTGATGCAAGTGACACTCAAGCTGACACCTTACTTGACCAACCAGCTGACTCACAAACTACAACTCAACCAATTACCAGTCCAACATCTCTTCCTGTTTCCCATAGAAATGAGTAAGGATGGTAAAATGGGTAATTTATATAGGTATCCATTCAAATTACCCATACCCAACTCATTTAAAATGGGTAAAAAAATGAGTCAAACTCATATTACCCATTTAAAAGTGGGTATTAAATGGGTAAAAGAAACTCATTTATAAAAGAAATAAAATTGGCATTAATATTTTTCTTAAGGTGTAGGTGATCCGGGTAGGGACGGGTTGGATAAGTAAAAAAATGATTTTTTTTTTTGAAAAACAATTTTTTTCTTAGGGAAGGGGCTGGGGGAGGGGGGCTGGCGGGGGGAGGGGTAGTGGTGGTGGTGTGTGTGTGTGGGGGGGGGGGAGGGGGGTTGAAGTAGTAAAACATTATTATTTTTTTTTTTTTAAAAATAAATTTAATTTTTGAGGCGTTGGGGTTGAGGTTGGGGGTGGGATGGGGTGGGGTGAAGGGGGTGAGGGGGTGAAGAGTGGGGTAAGAGATTTTGCTTTTGAAGCTTTTAAGATAATCTCTATAATAATATGTGTAAATATGGTACCCATATTATCCATTGGATAACCTGTTTTTACCCATTTAAAATATGAGTCGAATTGAGTATTTTACTCATTTTTATTTAACTCATTTTTGATTGACTCATATTCGACTCGACCCGTTCGTTTGCCACTCCTAAAAATGAATCATCTGCAGCCCCTGGCAGACCTTCCAGATCACATAAATTACCTACATACTTACATGACTATATTTTATCCAAGCCCATTACTAAACCAACTAACCAATCACATAATAGGAACATCTCCCTTAATGCAGCCTTTTCAAAACACCAACACATAACATCTGAACTTCTCCAACCTGAGAGTCAAGCACTTGTGAGAAACATCAGTAGTGATGATGAAACTCTTCATATGTGGAAGCTAGCCATGACACAAGAGTTTGAGGCACTACACACAAATCACACTTGGGATCTAGTGGAATTACCAAGTGGCAAGAAGGCCATATGATGCAAATGGGTATACAAAGTGAAACACAAATCAGATGGGATCATTGAAAGATTCAAAGCAAGACTTATGGTAAAAGGCTATACCCAGCAGGCTGGGATTGATTACACAGAGACATTCTCACCAGTGGTTAAGATGACAAATATGAGAGCTTTGTTAGCTATAATAGTGAAGAAAGGATGGAGTATATTCCAGCTTAATGTAAACAATGCATTTCTCCATGGGGAATTGCATGAGGAAGTATGCATACATGGAGGTCCCACAAGGGTTATTGGTAAATAAACCAGGGTTGGTGTGCAAACTAAATAAATCATTGTATAGTCTGAAACAAGCTAACAGGCAGTGGTATGCCAAACTAGCTGAATCTTTGTACTCTCGAGGTTACACTCACTCATTGAATGATTACTCTCTTTTCGATAAGAAATCTGAAGATTCCACTGTTTTTAATAGTTGTCTATGTGAATGATGTTATCTTAACTGAAACAAACATTTCTGAGATTGAAGAACACAAAACTTTCCTTCATGATAAGTTTAGAATCAAAGATTTGGGTAAATTGCACTATTTTCTTTGAATGGAAGTGTTTTATAAAGAGGATGGCCTTATCATCTCCCAAAGAAAATTTGTTCTTGACCTGATGAAAACTTACAACATCTTCAGTCTGAGTAGCTGCACCTCACCACTGGATCCTGCAGTCAAGCTACATGCCAAGGAAAAGACTCAATTGTCAGATCTTATGTTCTATAAGAAGCTAGTTGGGAAGTTAAGTTTTTTAACCAACACCAGATTGGACATATCCTATAGTGTGCAGCACCTCAGTCAGTTTACGCAAGACCTCAAGGAGCCTCACATGAGGGGAAAATTCCATCTTTTGAGATATCTCAAGGCAGACCCCCATCTTAAGCATATTCATGTCAAACGATCGATCAGACAATGTAAAGGCTTACTATGACTTTGATTGGGTTGCTTTCCCTGACTCCAGGAAATCAGTGAATGGTTATACTGTGCTTTTAGGTAATATTCCTCTCAGTTGGAAGTCCAAGAAACAAGAGACCATATCCTTGTCTTCAGTAGAGGTAGAGTACAAAGCTTTGAGAAAAGTTGCAAGTGAATTAGTTTGGCTTAGAAGATTCTTGAAGAGCTCACAGTACCATAACCAACTCCCATTGATGTATACTGTGACAGTCAATCAACCCTTCACATTGCTAAGAATTCGGTGTTTCATGAGAGGACCAAGCACATTGAAGTTGATTGTCACTTTGTGAGAAATTTACTACAAGAAGGCCTTATTTCATTACATCACATAAGTCAGATAATCAAGTGGTAAATGTGTTTAAATATTTTGTTGCATTACACAAGTTTTCAGTGTTCTCCACACCTCCAACTTGAGGGGGATGGGGTATTGAGATTAATTGATTAATTATCACTGGTTAGTTAGAGTTAGTTAGTTAGCTTAGTGGTCTGTTCATATTGTTAGTTATTTTTGTTAGTTAGTGATAGTTGAAGGGTCCATCTTATTGCCAGGTGTGAGTAAGTTACTAGCTAGATATTTTGTGTCTCTCTTATATAAATACACACATTCATAATGAGTATCAGTAAAGTAATTTTCCCCAATTCGTCTCTTCTTCTTTGTCTTCATTCTTATGAATTATAATTGTGATGAGCAGTTTTTATCCTTGAGGAGTTCTCTCAACAATGTCCATTATCCATTTTGTTCTCATGCAACTCTGGAAACTCCTTGCTATTTTTTACTTAATCATAAAATGTTTTATTCCTTCCATCTCAATTTATATGATATTATTCATAATTTAAAATTCAAATAAGTTTTTGTCAGTGCAAATTTTTAATTTACCTTCTAAATATTTTAAATTAGTATAACTTATAGACTTGTTTCCCTTGTATTAATTGTCATTGATGTCACTCTCACCTTATCGTGTATGGCTTAATTCCTAGTCATATCTCTCTGAGTATGCCTGTAAATCCATATGAACATCCTCATCTCCACTACGTTCATTTTCTGAACATGTGCATTTTTAAATGACCAACACTCTACCTCTCTCATACAACAATGTTGGTTTAATTACTACTTTGTACAACTTACCTTTAAGACTTTGTGATACATTATTATCACATAGTACCTTAGAGACGAGCCTCCATTTCACTCACCTGCTCTAATACGATGTGAATTATCATTGTCAATCTCCCATATGCTTGGATTATGGACCCAAGATACGTGAAACGGCCTTTCTGGGATTGAACTTGCATGTCCTATGTGTTACGACATTAAACTTGCATTAATTTTAGGTACTCCATTTTAGTCCCGCTTAACATGATTAGATTCTAAGGCCTTTCTCTAAACTTCTAGCCTATCGTTAACTCCATCACGTGTCTAATTAATCAATACTATGCCATATGCGAATAATATATACCAAGACACCTTCCCTTGAATATGCCATGCCAATTCATCCATCACTACGAGAAATAAGAATGGGCTAAGGGTTAATCCCAAGTGCAATCCTATCAAGATTGGGAAATGTTGTGAGTCACCTCTCACTATCCTAGCTCGGGTCTTGTCTCTATCATACTCCTTAATATCCTAACATCACCAAAAGGACCTCCTTAGAGACTTTATCATATGACTTTTCTAGAAAAATGAACATCATGTATAAACACACCCTTTAAGTCTCTCTTCTTGTCCCTATATTGCTCTAACAATCTCCTTACATGATGGATGACTTTTGTAGTTGTTCGCCCCAATATGAATCTCAATTGGTTCTCACAGATAAATACATTCTTCTTTATCCTCACCTTGACCATTCTTTCCTAGACTTTCATAGTTTGAATCAATAGCTTGATAACCTTTATAGTTATTGCAATTCTAAATATCTCTTTTGTTCTTGTACAACAGAACTATTGTACTCCACTTCCATTCCCCTGACATTCTTACTATCCTAAATATGACATTCAACAATCCAGTCAGCCACTTCATCCTGCTTGCCTATGTTGTTCCAAAAAATCATGGGGATCTCGTCTCTCTAGGTCCTTTTTCCCTCCTGATCTTTCGAATATCCTCTTGACCTCCACTCGAGCTCTAGGACTCTCAAAATGCTCTAAATCTCCCGACACAATATTCATATCCCCTTATTTATTTAAGAGATTACGAAATACATCTGTCATCTTAATCTAATGTGTGCCCCTTCTACCAACACTTTGTCATTCTCATTCTTGTGTACTTCGCTTGGTCCAGATCACAAGACCTCTTCTCTCTTACCTTAATGAGCCCATACATCTTCCTACACCCGCCTCTATACTTGAGCTTTTCATACAAGTGCTAAAAAAATTGTTGTTTTAGCCATTGTAACTGCTAGCTTTTCTTTCTTCTTTGTTTTCTTATAAATATCCTTATTCCTTACCTCGTCATCTTCGTCTAAGCTTTTCACTAACATCAAATAAACAACATTATTAGATTCAACTTTTCTTGAACCTCTCTATTCCACCACTAATCCTCTTTATGTGCACCTATGTAATTTCTCAAGATCCTAACTGTAACACCTCGGACTCGAGAAAATAGAAAAATGCAGCTTTCCAGAATCTGGTGTCAGAACTCACGGAAACCACCCACGGACCGTAGGTGGGGTTCCGTGGTTCAGTCCCAGACTTAGAAGAATTTCAGGATTTAGAGATGAGACCTACGGTCGTGGTCAGCGGTCCGTAGGTGGGGTCCGTCATTGGGTCCCAAGTTTGATGGTCTCTGATCCCACCCACGGTTAACCAGTACAGTCTGTGGTTGGACCTACGGACCGTAGGTGAGGGTCAGTAGCCAATTAGAGGAAAAATGTTATTGGGTCAACTTCAAACGGTCATATCTTTTAGCACAAAATGAAATAGGTGGCCCATGACCTATCAAATGAAAGATAATTGAATCCTCTTTCTAACGCCACCGAGTTTGCTAAAATCCCATCTCGGAGTAAAAAGTTATGCTCGTTTTAGTGAAGCCCTATCGGGCAGAGCTTGACCGACGACCGCTACCTACGGTTGGTAGGTCAATCGACAGTCCTTAGGTCCTTCCGTGGATAGCCTTCGTCAGCTTTTAAGTTACGGTCATTTAGGACTTTTTCCTATGCATTGGGGCCCTTAAACTACGTCGTTTAATGCCTAAACTACGGCGTTTTTCTCAGTCTAAGCCTAATAACTTAGTCAGACTTACCCAGAACCCTCATTCTCCAAAAATCATCCAAACTTGGAGCAAAAAGAAGAGGAAAAAGTTGAGCGAACCTCCTAAGAACAAGCAACAGTATTCTTCAAGGTTCAGCCCCGAAATCCAAAGGATTTCTCCGTAGATTTCATCACCAGGTATGTGGGATTTCACTAGTGGGTTCCTTTCATCCACTAGGTCCCTAGAACTCAGTCAGATTATTGATTCTCTATATCTTGTTTAGACCTAGGGTTTCTAAAACCTTGGATAATTGTTGTGATTCAGCTGTTGTAGTATTCGTAATCGAATTATCATGTTTTCTTGGAAAGTTTGCTTAGTTCCTTGCATGAAACTCAGAACCCTAGTTGTGTAGATTCTCTTAGTTCATGAAATACACTTGCTAGGTCAGTTAAACAGATAAACATGCTCCAGTTTTCGAATGTTACATTGTCAGTTCCTAAATGTTGCATTCTCAGATTTTCATGTCAGAACATTGATGTATCCAGTATTTCAGTTATGTTGTGTCATATACATTTCCAGTTGGGAGTAGGCTTAGCACCGAGTTGGACTAGGGTTCAGCATACCCTCATAGTCCCAGAACTACGTGCCTCCGTAGGTTTATAAGTTCCCTCTGTGGGCATCAGATTTAGTGATCACGCCAGCCATGCCTTTATACCCCTGGCAAGGTATATTGGGTCCTCTCGATGGGGAGTATACATCAGACTCCGCATTTAGCTCACGTGATTTTATTTCAGTTAATAGTAGCTCCCACAGTCAGACTTTAGTGCATTTGACCAGGTTTTCAGTTATGCTTCAGTATTCAATCTCAGCATGTCAGGTTCATGATTAGTACTTGTTCATTGCATTTAGCTCAGTTTTCAGTTATATTTCAATATCTATGTTTCTGTTCAGATTATATCATTGCTCAGTTATGCTTTGTTCAGCTTATATGTTTGTTCAACTATTATCTATATCATGCATGCTCAATACATTCCAAGTACTGACGCATACTCTGCGCTACATTCTTTCATGATGTAGGTTCAGGTACTCAGCATCCAGATCACGCATAGATCGGTTCTCGATCCGTATTCAACATCTTCAGTGGTGAGTCCTCATACTTTAAGGACAATAAATATGTTTTTCACATTCAGTCTTTCATTTCAGTTTTCAGTTTTGCTAGAGTTAGCTGGGGGCATGTCCCAGCAACTCTAGGCAGTAGAGGCTTTTTCAGACATAGTATTAGACTCAGCTCTAGTTTTTGAGTGAATGTTCAGTATCACTAAACTCTTAGTATGTTTTTATACTTCAGATCAATATTGGGCATTCCCCATCTTTCAGTTATCTCATGTTTTAGCTTCCGCATAGTATTGTATTATTCAGTTATTCTCAGTATGCTTATGATTATTCCAGACACAGGGTTAGCTTGGGGTCACTCATAATCCTAGGTCCCGTGTTACGTTAAGGGGGTAGCCTCGGGGCGTGATACCAACATCTCTCTAGATGCTTCTCTAATGCAGTCATGTGTCCTAACCCACATACTATCTGTGTCCCTACTATCACCCCAAGCCTTTATAACCATCACCTTCTCCCCAATATCTTGAGCTTTGGCCTTAGTTAGGCCTCCCCGTCTAATAATTGGCTGGTCATTTGTCACCCTTTGTTTATCTTCCTTCTGACATCTAAATTCATAACCACAAGCTTATATTGGGTTGTAAATTCTCACTCGGGATAACCTTGCAATACTTAATATAATATTTTCTCGATTTGCGGGTACCTCTCACAACCTCATCAACTCCTTTTGTCCTCCCCATCCAAACCCACCTATGACACATATGCACTAAGTATGTTAAAAGTTGTCTCCCAAAAATAGCTTATGGCTCTTTCTTACGGTATGAAATTTATAGAATAATCAAGTGGTACAATCATGATACTTCTTTTTGCATTCTTTTCCTTATTACAACCATAAGTTAAGTATATAATAAGGATATTTTTAGAATCTAATAACAATATGGAGCCCATAAAATACTCCATCACAAACAAACGGGCAGCATGCCTGAAAATAATTAAAACTCAGTGTATCGCCACATTCTCTAATTCTAACCAAAACCAACCATAAGGTTTCCAACCTTTAAATCCGAAAATACATGTAATATATCCCCAAATAGTTTAACATAATAAGAAGAACTTAAACTCATAACTTCTGAATACCATCCATGAGTTCGTATAACAATTACATCTAGAATCGTCTCTTTCTTTTCATAGACAAGAAAGGGGTTAAGAGGGAAGAAACTTACCTTGACCTTTCTGAAAATTATAGTCTCCTAGATTGAATTCTTCAATACAAAAAACTATCCTACGATTCAAAACCTTGAAATAAGAAAAACTATTTAAAAATCACAACACAACAAAAAAAAGGGTTGCCTAGAGAGCATTTGCTCTAGGGGTTTCCTCAAGACCTTCAACAAGTATCCATTTGTTCTCCACTATCTTAAAGTTAAAAAGAATAAGAAATATACACAAATCACATACCTTAAGCATGATGAAGGATAATGTGTAGCCAATGACTTCTATGAGAGAAAATGGGTGATCAAGGGATGGTTCAAGGGAGAAAGAGATATATGTTTGTATAATTAATCTATATTTTTTGGTGTCTTAATGTATAGATATATAATGCCTCTTGGAAGGTGGATCTTGGCCCTAACCATGACTTCTCCAAGTCCATTTGAACCATTAAAGTTAGGCCTTATAACTTTTAAGTAGGTGACACACCTATTTACTGTTATTTAATTGTTGGTCTTGTATTTATTAAGTAGGTGAGCCAACTACTTATCCTTATTTCCTTTATACTCTATTAATTAATGCAGGCCATATATATAAGTATATCAAGCAAGTAGGACGTTTAAACTAGTAAGTCACTTTATCCCGGATTCTTTTCCTTTACAAACCTTATTCTTTAAAACTATTACCTTCACTATTGCACACTTGAACTAAGCACGTTGGCTCAGTTATAGTCTCCATTTTCTGAGCTTGAATAAACTTATTGATGCTAATTTATTCATGTATATGTTACTTGACTGTAAGTAGAAATCCTGCCAACAATGTCTTCTTCAACTTATATAATTTTTTATATAGAATTCGAATTGACAAGCGATTTGTTTTTCTAAAAGCTAGACTTAAAGATCTTTGATTAGATAGGTATTACACTCTCTAAATTTTCGTATGTTAAGATATATTCTCATTCAAAGTCATTCCATAAATGGATCACTTGAAGTGACTCTCCATAATGAATGCCTTTCAATTTGAACTTTTGTTGAAAGGATTTCTGTCACGACCCAAATTACACCCTATACGTGACATGGTGAATAAGACCCTAAAAGATCATATATAAGCACTTAACATAAGCATGGCGTAATGAAATACAATTCAAGAGATATAACTGATATAAGTCTCAAATCATAAGATGACATAAATGATATATACAAAGTACATAAGAGAATACACGGAACATTACTAAGTCTTACATAGCCTTTCTAATATCATAGGAGTTGTTGGGACATAATTATGCACCACGTACAAGTCTAAAACAAAAAAAATACAAGTCTAAAACAAAAAAAAGATACCACAGAAGCAATAAAAGTATTCAATGGCTTTACCCACGAATCATGAGGACTCACCAATCTAAGTGATCAAAGAAGAGCAATACACCTAAGTGCGTCCGGGTGGAGGAGCGTCAAGTCCTATATTATGAGACAATATAGGCACAAATATGCATTAGTACGATGAATGTACTAACTATGGGGAAATATATGAAAACATAAACATGATACCATAATGAGTTAGAAACACGAATATGCAAGACCAAGTAAAGACATAGTGAAGTTTGAAAGCCAAATCTTAAAGCATATACAAGGCAATGCATCTTAAAATTATAAAGAAAACTTTCATAAAATCTTTGAAAAAAACATAGTTCATTTGTGGGATATTTACCGTTAACTGACCATATGAGTTATAACAAGGAATCTTGTGTAACCCTCCCACCAAAAAGAGAGACTACTTACCAAGGTAGAACTCTGCATCATTCATAATTGCTAAAGTGGTTCCACGATCTAGGTTATTTAAGATATCCTACGGGGGCACGTAGTTTGGGACAAGGAGATTGCTTCTACAGACTCGACCTCTACTAACGGGAGAGCTTCCATCTCAAAGTCCTTTCAATGCTCAGTAAAACCCAACAGAAGAGACATAATCATAATCATATCAAAATACTTGGAAAAGCAACAATTAAGACTACCAATACCATCATAAATTCATATTAGAATAGCTCCTTTCAAAACCACGATTTCATAAAAAGTTCATAATTGACACTTACCTTTCTAACCATCTTAATCATGACTTCGTTCATATGTGGGAAAACCTTTCACAAATCATTTACACTTTATCTTAAAAACATCATTTAGTCATAAATCAGCAGTTTCATAATACATGCATAGATTCATAATCATAATTCATAAGTTTATAATCATGGTTCATATTCATAAAATAGACATAGGCATGAGTTCATGTGGAAACAATTAGAAATCATTCAATTGAGTTAAATCATGCATAATAAGATTGAATATAAGTAATTGAATCCCCATAAATTGAACCCATGGAGAATCATATGAAACCCTAAGAGAATTGAGTGAAATTGAATTAGAGATTGAGTTTCTTTTGGAACCCAATGGATGAAAGGGATCCATTGGTGAATTCCCTACCTTAGCAATCAAAGCCTAAAAGCAATAGAGGAAGAACCTTGAAGCTCTTGAAACCCTAGTTCTTCATCTTAGAGCTTGAGAGGGAATTTGAGAGAAAATTCTTTAGAGATTTTTGTGAGTTTGAGTGAATGGGAGGGAATAATTTAGGTTTGAAGACTAAAAACAGTTATAGGGATAGTTATAGGACCAAAACGACATAGTTTAGGGGTTAATTGGATAAGAAAACACCAAAACCTCCTTGCTTAAAAACTGTCGGATGACTCTTACGAACTAGACCTACGGATCATAGAAATTTCTACGGTCCATCCTGGCTAGTCATAGGGTCAACTACTAGAACCCAAAAATCCTGAACCATTTCCACGAGTAGCTTCTGTGGGTCATCGACCTTCTTAGGGTCCATAGACCTCTTCCGTAGATCTAAATTTTACCAAGATTCATTTGAGTCTAAAGCACCTTCCACGAAACCTTTCTACGACCCATTCAAATTCCTACGACTCATCATGTTGATTCGTAGACCATCATCTGGGACTTGACATTCCCAAAATTTCCACTTAGTTCCTACAACTGCTTTCCTACGGTCCGTAGGTCAACTCGTAGAAACTGCTTCAGTGCCTAAAAGTGCAACCTTTCCTTTCCAATCCATTTTCCACTTTTCGAGGTGTTACAATATTCCCCCCTTGGGTACGTTCATCCTCAAAAGGGACTCAAGGTAGAATGAATAGAGTAGGAAGGGAGACTAACAACCCAACATGAATGCAAATCACATCAAAATGCACATAATCAAGGAGTAATCGACTCCAAGCTAAAACATAAACTTAAAACAAGTTTTCATGAAATAGATGCATACGGAAACATGAGAATGCATGAATCTGAAAAAATGAACCATCACAAACTTAATACCTCAAGCAAGATTAAGAGCATAGGGAAAGAGACGGGGATACTTAGACATCATATCGACTTTGTCTTCCCAAGTAGCACCCTCAACTAATTGATTCCTCCGTAGAAATTTTATGAAAATAACTTCTTTATTTCTTAACTTTCGACCCTGACGATCCAATATTTCAACTGGAACCTCTTCATACGAAATACTCTCCTTAAATCCTAAAATTTCCAATGGTGCTATAGACGTCACATCTCCAACTTACTTTTTCAACAAAGAGACATGGAATACCAAATCTACCGATGCCAAGTTAGTGGGTAACTCTAATTCATAATCAACCTTCCCAATACGCCTCAAAATCTAAAAGGAGCCCACATAACGGGGACTAAGCTTCCCTTTATTTTCGAATCTCATCACACCCTTCATGGGTGAGATTTTCAAGTAAACACAATCATCAACATTAAATTCAACCTCTCTTCCTATAACATCAGCATAAGACTTTTATCGACTTTGAGCAATTTTCAATCTTTCCCTAATAATTCGAACATTCTCCATAGCCTCATGCACTAACTCGGGTCCTATCAAAGCGACCTCACCAACTTCAAACCAATCAATAGAAGACCTACATCTCTTACCATAGAGAGCCTCAAATTGAGTCATTAGGATACTTGAGTGATAACTTTTGTTATAAGCAAACTTGATCAAAGGCAAATGATCATCCAAATTACCCATAAAGTCAATCACACAACCTCTCAATATATCTTCCAAAGTCTTGATAGTACGGTCGACTTGTCTATCAGTCTACGGATGAAAAACTGTGCTAAGCTTCACTTGATTACCAAGACCCTTTTAAAAAGACCTCCAAAACTAAATTATAAACTAAGTACGACGATCGTAGATAATGGATAGAGGCATCCCATGCAACCTCACCATTTTCTGAATGTAAAGCTTAGAATAGTCTTCCACTAAAAATGAAGTCTTCACCGGAAAAAAATGAGCCGACTTTGTCACCCGATCAACAATAACCCAAATTGAGTAAAATTGACGACGAGTACGAGGTAAACCGGTAATGAAGTCCATATATAAGTCTTCACACTTCCAAGTAGGAATGCTAATGTCTTGAGACAAACCATTCAGTTTCTATGCTCAACTTTCACTTGTTGACAATTATGACACTTAGTTACAAATTTTGCAATAACTTTATTCATCTCATTCCTCTAATAGACCTCCCACAAATTGTGGTACATCTTGGTTGCTCCCGAGTGAATAGAATACTGAAAATTATGAGCTTACATTAAAATTTGATTCCTTAACTCAACAACATTTGGAACACATAACTGACCTTAGTATCGAAGGACACCATATTCTCCTTGGGAGAAAGACTCAATGGATTTTTCAGAAACTGACTCCTTTAAATCAACCAATACCAGATCAAGATCTTTCTTAACCTTCACATCCGAAACAAGAGATGATTACACCATCCTCATTGGAATCAGCCAAGCGAACACCCAATCGGGCCAATCTATGAATATCAGAAACTAACTTTTTCTTGCCATCCTCAGCATGAGGAACACTACCCATTGATGGTCGACTAAGAGCGTCGGCCACCACATTCACCTTACCTGGATGATAAAGGACACTCATGTCTTAATCTTTTAATAACTCAAGTCATCTCTTTTAGCGATAATTAAAGTCCTTTTCGGTGAATACATAGTTCAAGCTCTTATGGTCGGTGAACACATCCATGTGAACACCATATAGGTAACGTTTCCAAATATCTAAAGCAAAAACCACTACCGTTAACTCCAAGTCATTAGTCGGATAATTCCTTTCATGCACCTTCAATTGCCTTAAAGCATAAGAAATAAATTTCTCATATTGCATCAAAATACAACCAAGAACAATCCGTGAAGTATCACAATATACAAAAAAACCGTCTGATCCTTCCAGTAATGTCAATGTAGGGGTTGAAGTGAGTCTATCCTTCAACTCTTGGAAGCTCTTCTCACAAGCTTCCCACCATAGGAATTTTACCTTTTTTTTTAGTCAACGTTGTCAAAGGCGAAGCAATAGAGGAAAATCCTTCTACAAACCTTCTATAGTAACCAGCCAAACCCAAGAAACTTTGTATGTCTAAAGCGGACAAAGGTCTAGGTCAATTCTTAACCGCCTCGGTCTTCTTAGGATCAACTTGATTACCATCACCGGAGACACTATGGCCAAGAAAAGCAACAGACCTCAACCAAAACTCACATTTGCTAAACTTAGCAAATAATTGACGATCCTTGAAGATATGCAACACAATCCTTAAATGCTCAACATGTTCATCCTCATTCTGAGAATAAATTAAAATATCATCAACAAACACAATTATGAACATGTCAAGGTATTGCTTGAAAACCCTATTTATTAAATTCATGAACGTCGTCGGGGAATTAGTCAAACCAAACAACATCACCAAGAACTCATAGTGACCATATCATGTTTGAAAAGTCATCTTCGGAATGTCACTTTCCCTTACCTTCAATTGGTGATAACCCGGACGAAGGTCAATCTTTGTTAAGAAACTCACACCTTGGAGTTGATCAAACAAGTCATCAATCCTTAGAATATGATTTTTATTATTTATGGTAACCTTATTCAATTGTCGATAGTCAATGCACATAGGAAGTGAACCATTCTTCTTTCGAACAAATAACACCGGAGCACCCCATGGAGAGATACTCGATCCAATGAAACCCTAATCCAAAAAATCCTTCAATTGATCCTTTAACTCTTTAAGTTCTGTCAGAGCCATACAGTAAGGAGGAATAGAGATAGGTTACGTATCTCAGAGGAGGTCAATACTAAAATATATTGTTCTTTTTGGGAGGAATACATAGAAGGTCATCATAAACAACTTCCGGAAACTTATTTACAAGAAGAAGTTACTCAAGAGTGGGGTTTCAGAATTCCTATCACTAACCCAAACAAGATGATAGAAGCAACACTTAGAAATTATTTTCCTAGCCTTCAGGCAAGATATGAACTGACCATTAGGCACTGAATTTCCCTTTTCCATTTTAAGATAGGTTTGTTTGGAACCTAGAATGTGACAAATCGGATCCTACAATTTATAGAAGCATAGCAAGAGTGAAGCTAATTTATCCCAAGAATGACATCAAAGTCTAACATATCAAGCTCTACCAAATCAACATGAGTGACTGTATGTGAGATAGAAATATGGAAATTTCTATAGACTCATTTAGCAACGATAGAATCACCAATAGGTGTAGATATGGAAAAATGTTCTAAAAGAACATCGGAACAACCATCAAATCTCATAGCCACATAAGGAGTCACAAAAGACAATGTAGCACCCAGATCAAGCAAATCATATACATCAAGATGAAAGACTTTCAACATGCTAGTCACAACATCCGGAGAACCTTCTTGATCCTATCGAGTCCGAAGAGCATGAAACCAATTTTGACGAGGAGCACCCAAACCAGAACTACTAGGATGAGCTTGCCTACCATGCCTTCCCTTAGCAGCGAGCAAAAGACACTCTCTCACCTTGTGGCCATTCTTCTCACAGCCATAACAAATATCCATACCGGTTAAGCATTTTCTCGAGTGGCTCTTGCCACACTTTGGGCAAGCGAGAATAGAAGATCCATTACCATCACCTCCTTGAGGCTTAGGTTTAGACACATTATCTTTGTTGATCTTAGGAGCTAAAACATTAGAAGAACCTTGACCGAAGAACTTTTTCCGAAATTAAGGATGACCATGTCCACCAGACTTAGAATGAGAAAAGTCACCATCAGTGGTCCTTGCCCTCTTTGACTCTCTAGACTTCTCATTTAGCTTCTCATCTTCTATTTGTTGGGCATGTGTCATCAAACGAGATATATCCATTTTCTTAATCAACATGGTGGTACAAGACTCTTTAACGACCATTTCAGATACACCCGACGCAAACTTGCTCATATTATTGCCCTAGAGTCGGCAACCATGGTAGGAGCATACTTAGAAAATTGTATGAACTTTAATGCTTACTCATTTACACTCATGTTCACTTGACGAAGATTGATGAATTCAAGCACTTTTGCCTCCCTCATCTCAAGGGGAAATAAATGATCAAGGAAAAACCCTTTGAATTTCTCTCAATCAAGAGGACCCGCATTAATTGCCCTTCCTTCCTTCCATTGGTTGAACCACACTTGAGCAACACACTTAAGTTGATAAGCGGTCAAGTCTTCCTATTCCACCGGTATGCCTCCCATGATCTCCACAATCTTGTAGATTCCTCAATAAACTCTCGGGGATCTTCATCAACTTTCGATCCATGAAACTCCGGGAGATTCAACCTAGTGAAATCTCTCACCCTTGTCATTGTCGTACCTATATTTAGGTTCACAAGATCAATGGTCTCTCTATTAGCTTGAGTCGGCATAGCATTAGCCAACACTTAGAAATCAACTCAGAATTTGGCATGCGACACTTGCTCGGCCAAAGGATCAAACAACGCTTGAGGAACCTCGGTCTTCACATTGTCACCCATATTTCTTCTTGTGTTAGCTCTTCGAGAAGGCATATTCAAAAAAGCACCAGACAAGAGTTAGGAGAAAGACCTTTATAAAGTTAAAATCTATGGCATGACTTTAGAGCAGTGAAAAAAGTAAAGTTTTCTAAATGTCTTGTAGCCTCCTTTTCATAAATGTGGCGCATTTCACACTTATGAACAAGACTCTATTCGACGTGGCTTGTCTGACATCCTAGGACCTTTCTATAAACCTTATACTCTGAATATAAAGTGTGTCATGACCTAAAGTATACCCTAGACGTGATATGGTGAATAAGACCGCGAGAGATCCTAAACAATACACTTGACATAAGCATGACGTAATGAAATAAAATTCAAGAGATATAATCGATATAAGTCTCAAATTATAAGATGACATAAGCGATACTAATATAGTACATAAGAGAATATGTGGAACACCACTAAGTCTGACGTAGACTTTCTAACATCATAGGAGTAGTTGAGACGTAACCCATGCACTACATACAAGTTTGAAACAAAAAAGAGACCATAAAAGCAATAAAAGTATTCCATGGCTTTGCCCTCGAATCATGAGAGCTCACCAATCCAAGTGATCAAAGTGGAGCAATCTACCTAAGTGCATCCGGGTAGAGGAGTGTGAGATCTTATGTTATGAGACAATATAGGCACAAATATGCATTAGTACGATGAATGTACTAAGTATGGGGAAATGCATGAAAACATAAACATAATATCATAATGAGTTAGAAACACATATATGCAAGACCAAGTAAAGACATAGTGAAGTTTAAAAACCATATCTTAAAGCGTATACAAGGTCAATGCACCTTAAAATCATAAAAAAGCTTTCATAAAATCTTTGAAGAAAACATAGTTCATTTGTGGGATATTTATCGTTTACCGACAATAAGACCATGTGAGTTATAACATAGAATCTGGTGTAACCCTCACACCAAAAAAAAGAGACTACTAGTCAAGGTGAAACTTTGTATCATTCATAATTGCTAAAGTGGTTCAACTAGGTAGGTCATTTAAAACATCTTACGGGGGCATGTAGTTTGGGACAGGGAGATTGCTTATACAAGCCCGATTTCTACTAATAGGAGAGCCTCCCTATCAAAGTCCTCTCGATGCTAAGTAAATTCCAACGGAAGAGACATAATCATAATCATATTAAAATACTTAGAAAGGAATCAATTAAGACTACCAATCCCATCATTAATTCATATTAGAATAGCTCATTTCAAAACTATGATTTCATAAAAAGTTCATAATAGACACTTACCTTTCTAAGCATCTAAATCATGAGTTTGTTCATATGTAAGAAAACCTTTCACAGATCATTGATTCTTTATCTTAAAAATATCCTTTAGTCATAAATCATTACTTTTATAAAACATGCATAGATTCATAATCATAATTCATAAATTCATAATCATAGTTCATATTCATAAAATAGACATAGACATGGGTGAAAACAATTAGAAATCATGTAATTGAGTCAAATCATGCATAATAAGATTGAATATAAGTAATTGAATCGCTATAAATTGAACCATGGAGAATCATAGAAACCCTAAGAAAATTAGGTGAAATTGAATTGGAGATTGACTTTCTTTTAGAATCCAATGGATGAAAGGGATCCATTAATTGGTGAATTCCCTACCTTAGCAATCAAAGCCCAAAAGCAATGAAGGAAGAAACGTTGAAACTCTTGAAACCCTAGTTCTTCACCTTGGAGCATAAGAGAGAATTAGAGAAGAAACGCTTGAGAGACTTTTCTGAGTTTGAGTGAATGGAAAGGAATGGGTTAGGTTTGAAGAGTATAAACAGTTTTAGGGTCAAAACGACATAGTTTAGGGGTTAATTGGGTAGGAAAAGACCAAAACACTCTTACTTAAAAACTGTCGGATGACTCCTACAAACTGGACCTACAGATCTTAGGGATTCTTACAGTCCATCCTGGCCAGTCGTAGGGTCAACTACTGGATCCCAAAAATCCTGAACCATTTCCACGATAGCTTCTATGGGTCGTCGACCTTCCTATGGTCTGTTGACCTCTTCTGTAGATCCAAATTTTACCAAGAATCCTTTGAATCCAAAACACCTTCCACGAAACCTTTCTACGACCTGTCCAAATTCCAACGACTCATCTTATCGATTCGTACACTATCATCTGGAACTTGACATTCCCAAAATTTCCACTTAGTTCCTATGACTGCCTTATTTTGGCCCATAGAGCTTCTTACGGTCCATACGTCGACTCGTAGAACATGCATCAGTGCCCAAAAATGCAACCTTTACTTTCTAGTTCAAATTTCCAATTTCCAGGATGCTATATTTCTTTAGGCCTAAATTTTTAGTTAACACTTCAAACACCCTTACATATATGTTTCTTAAAATAATTATCCATTTTTATCTTTATTCTTTTGGTTTTATATCAATTCATCGACATTTGCAAGTTGCACTTGTACTTCTAGTTGTGGGTGTAACAACATATGCCCCTTGTGCTTTGCATCACGACCAGTGCCCTTGCAGTCATAAAGAATACACCAGTCCAAGAAAATCTACAAATTCAAACATGGTCCCAATGTGGCAAAACACCCTCGAGCCTCTTGGGTCCTAACCCAGACATACCAACAAGTTCAAACATATGGTGTACACCTATGCAAAGCCTAAAAAAATCATGATATGGCATTTAAATAAGAAAAATAAAGATTGAGTTATTACATTTCCCCCCTACTAAAAATATGGTTTGTCCTCAATCGTACTTAGATCCCCAAACAACTTCGAATATGTGTCCAAATGTTTTGCTCTATCTTCTAAGGGATTCCTTACTTTGGTGGTTCCTCCACAACACTTTGTCCAAATGAATGCTCTTTGATCTCAACTAGTGGACCTTCCTTTCCAAACTAGTTATCGGTGTCTCCTCATTGGCTAAATGGTTATCGAGCTAAACTAATTCATGATCAATGACCTATACAATATGGATTGAGTATCAGGAATACTTTCATAGTATAAAACATGAAAATTGAATATACTCTTAATAAAGATAATGGCAAGGTCGATCTCTAGTCCACCACTCCATTCCTTTTAAGGATCTTAAATGGGTCAATGTACCTTAGGCTCATCTTTCCTTTCTTGCAAATCACGACACCCTTCAATGGCAAACCTTCTCCAACTTTCCTTCTTAAAGTACAAATCAGGACCTTCTGGTCTGAATAGGACTTTTGCCTGTTCTAAGTTATCCTAAGTCGGTCTTAAATTAGCTTTACCTTGTCCAAGACTTGTTGTACCATTTTTGGACCCAAACTATGTATTTTCCCTTATTCAATCCATTGGAATATAGAATGATATTGCTTACCATACAAAGCGCCATATGGATTTATTTGAATACTGGATTAGTATAGCCTTTGTTATAGGCAAACTCTACCAAAGGAATTTAATCGTCTTTATGACTCATGTTATAATAGGAATATAAACAAGAATAGTATATATAATCCTACTTATAATAGGAATAAGAATGATATATAGAATTCTACTTGGGAAAGAATTGTAATGTAGTGTCCTAGTTGGAAAAGGAGTCTAATGTAGTGTCTATAAATAGGGTCTCAATATAATTATATAGATACATAATTCAATAATATTCTTGTCCAATATTTCTCATATGATATCAGAGTTTCTATGATCTTGATAGAGAATCAAAGAGCTTCTACTATCGGCGGGTGGTTGTGACCCATATACACCACCCATCTGGCCAATGGTTATGTTAACAAAAGACCAATTATACATGCATGAACCCCATATTCAGGGGAAGAAAACTCAGTCAAATAGGTTATCGTGCGTTAATTTTCGATGACTTTCTAGGACTATTTTTTGTCAACCCCATATGCATTAGAATTTGCGTAGCACCATGTCATTATTCTTGTAACTACTTTCTCATATTTGATTAGCGTAGAATTGTGCATCTTTCCGGTGACCACTTTCTCTGATATGATTTGTGTAGAACCGTGCATCTTTCTAGTGACTACTTTCTCATATCTGATTTGAGTAGCACCGTGCATATTTTAAGTGACTACTTTATTATATCCAATTTGTATAGAATCGTGCAATATTTCCAGTGACTACTTTTTCATATCTGATTTGTGTAGCACCGTTCCATCTTTCCAGTGACTACTTTCTTAAATATAATTTGTGTAGCACCATACCATCTTTTTTATGTCTACTTTCTCATATCTGATTTTTATAGCACCATGCATTTTTCTGGACTACTTTCTCATATCTGGGTTAAATAGCACCGTGTGTATTTCTGGTGCTTCCTTAGATCTAATTTGCATAGTTCTATGTGTCTTTACGGTGACAATAATACTCTCTCTCATGGATAAAATAGCATATGTCCACATTGTTATATTTATGGTTGTCGTTCGCCATTAGCCTTTTAATTAGTTGGACTTTACTAATGTTTTTCTCCATGACGATCTCGAAGAAGTTTATATGGAGCAACCACCTATTTTTATTCCTCAGGGGGGAGTCTAGTAGCCTTGTATGTCAATTGCGTAGGTCATTATGGCCGGATATTGTCTTCTCGAGCTTGGTTTGAGAAGTTCAACATAGCATTCAAGAGTTTGGCATGACTCGTCATGGAGCTAATCATTTTGTGTTTTATAGACATTGTGCATCAAATCCAGTATTTTATGAGAATACTAAGCACATTGAGATCGACTGTCAATTTAGTGAAGTAAAGTGATCAACTTGCAAACATCTTTACCAAGCCCATCACCGATCCTCATGTTAATTATATTTGTTAGTGTTAGAATAGGAATATGAACAAGAACATTATATACAATCCTACGTATAATAGGAATGAGAATAGGAGTAATATATAGAATTCTACTTGAAAAAAGATTGTAATGTAGTGTCTTAGTTGGAAAAGGACTCGGCTACGTAGAATAGGAATGAGAATAGGAATAATAAATAGAATTCTACTTGAAAAAAGATTGTAATGTAGTGTCTTAGTTGGAAAAGGACTCAGATGTAGTGTCTATAAATATTTTTATAGTCTCAATGCATTAATTTAGATATACAATTAAATAATATTCTTCTCCAATATTTCTCACAACTCTTAAATTCAATGTCACATGCTATCAACACGTCATCTGTGATCTGAATAACACACTCAAACTGATCATCAGTTTGGGTGAGATGTTGTGTTGAGCTCAATTTGGGTACCCAATGCCTTTTGAAATGTCTATCAAAATTGAGTTGTGAATTACAACTCTCTATAAAAAATAATAGAAATAAAATATCCATGCAACCAAACTAACAAACTGATGTAGATATGTGTTAACTGCTCAATTGCGCAAGTAGTTTGTACTGGTATAAAGTATGCAAGCTTTGTAAGTATGTCCACAATCACTCAAAATTACTAAAACTTCTTAAAGTACATGTCAAACCCATAAAAAAATCCTGAGTAATCCTCTCCTAGTTTCGCTCGAGAATAACCAACTTTTGAACTAGTCCACCAGGTTTTTTTATGTTCATACTTGACCTACTGAAAATTCAGACAATGAGTTACATGGTCAAATATGTTTATTTTCACATTCATGCATCATAAATGTTTCTTTGGATCTTGGTACTGTAGAGCATAGCAGAAGAAAAGTATAATCAGAGAACCAAGATCGTTAACTAAGATTGAAAGATTCAACTAAAGAAGAGGAAGCTAGAAAAGAGAACTTGTTTATGGAAGAAGACTCTTGATTTTGGGTTGTTCTTGGGTTGCTTACAAAATGACTATGGCCACCCCTATTTATACTAGAGTAGGGATGCTTCTAGAAATTATTCTAGATATATCTACAAGAAAAATCTAGATGACCTTATCTTCTAACTATCTAACAAGAATTTAGATATTTCTATACTTTACTATAAATATCTAATAATCTAGAACATCAAGATTTTTCTCAAGTATAAATATCAAAGATAATTTACTCTACCAAATTCTAGAAAGTTTTACTAAATATCTAAGATATTTTTTGTACCTCCAAAAAATCAACTTTAATTTTTCACACTCCCCCTTAAAGTGATTTTTTGGAAACTACCCCACACTTGTCGTGGAAGAGCTCAAGCGAAAGCTTTGAGCCATATCTTGGTGAAAATCTCAGCAGTTTCTTTCGAACTACTCTTGCTTCTTCAAATGATAAAGATTCTTCATCGTCAGTTAATCCATGTAGATTATCTCCTTGTTGAGTTCTCAGACTCCCCCTTTCGCTTAACTTCTCAAGAACTATTTTATCTAGAGAAACACTATCAATTTTCTATGAAGTCTCAACACCAACACAGGATCCACTGCCATATTCTCTTATCATCTCTTCGTTAGATTTTTGGGCAGCTTCAGAGCTTTCAAAAATCATACCGTTTGCCTCCAAGACTTCAATATAAACTTCTTCCTCTATTTGATCTCAACTTTCTCCATCTGCTTTAAAAAATTGCTCTGAGTCATTAATTGGCCTTGATATCGCAGACGATTGATCAAATACTTCCGCTTCCAATACATCTCCCTCAATGATTTTTCTATAAAGTTTGCCACTAGCACATGTAGTTTCAGATATTTCCTGTTCAATATCTTCTTCTTGGATTTATTCAATAGCAGCTACCCTGTCACCACTGGGAACATCCTCAAAAATTTCTTACTTCATGATGACAACATCAATTTCTTGCTTCTCCACGTGATCAACTATATTATATTCTAGATCTTCGATCCAGTCTCTTTCAAGATTGATGGAAGTCATGGCATCTATTGCTCGAGCCTTAGCTACTAAACACTTTCCCCACTCTTCTTCTTCTTCAACAACTTTTTGAGCCATATTGCTCTCCTTGGCTCGGCAATATCTTTTTATATGTCCTACTTTACCACAGCGATAACATCTTAAAGGCTTCTTACCTGAATAGTTAGAAGGCTCTTCCTTCTTTCCAGGCGAGCTTGAATCACCTGAGGATCAAGAGTGAGACATATATCTTGATTTTTCTTTGAAGTTTCTCTTGTCGGCTACAAGAGCATCTCCTTTGACAAATACACCAGCCAATTGTTTGGCTAATAGCTCTTGTGACGACAATAAATTCTCAAATTCCTCCAAGGATGGCTGTTTAGCCCATTCTTGAATCGACTTAAAAAATGGAATACATTCAGGCTTCAAACCACGAATGACGATTCTTCTCATTCGTGCTTCAGAAATAGCCTCTCCGGATTCAAAAAAGATATCTCAGAACATAAGTTCTTAATCCTCAAAAAATACTCGGCAATAGAAAGATTACCTTGAATAGTATTGGCCAATTCATTCTCTAATATCTGCAGTCGAGCTTCGTTCTTCTTGTTGAACAAACGATCGAGGGTCCTCTATATTTCATGAGCTGATTTACACTTTATAATATGATCGAATAAATTAGAGGAGATTGTCCTCCTCAGAAAGAACTCCGCCTTTGCATTAATCTACTTCCACTTCTTGTACACACTTCTATTTTCCGGTCTATCAGCAGGAGGACTTGTGTTAATCCCGTCAACAACATCCCACAAATCCTCTCCCACAAGGTATGTTTCCATACATGTCTTTCATACCTTGTAATTGGACTGATTCAACAACTCCATCCCCAGTCCATTAGCACGACCGCTAAAATCCATCTACACAAACTAGTTGAATCTACCACCAACCTGATCTTGAAATAAAATCCAGAAGCCAACGTATGACTATGGCTCGGATACCATGTAGAGACTATCAGAAGAAAAGTATAATCAGAGAACCCTTCTGCTATCCCAAGATCATTAACTAAGATTGAAAGATTCAACTAAAGAAGAGGATGCTAGAAAAGAGAACTTGTTTATGGAAGAAGACTCTTGATTTTGGGTTGTTCTTGGGTTGCTTACAAAATGACTATGGTCACCCCTATTTATACTAGAGTAGGGATGCTTCTAGAAATTATTCTAGATAGATCTACAAAAAAAATCTAGATGACCTTATCTTCTAACTATCTAACAAAAATCTAGTTATTTCTATACTTTACGATAAATATTTAATTATCTAGAACATCTAGATTTTTCTCAAGTATAAATATCAAAGATAATTTACTTTATCAAATTCTAGAAAGTTTTACTTAATATCTAAGATATTTTTTGTACCTCCAAAAAAACAACTTTAATTTTTCACAGGTACATCTTTGTATACCCTAGGTGTATAGAATAGCGAGAGTTGTGGTCCTCCAAAGCAGTTTGACTCTCCCATATTAGGTACACAAAGTCGACCATTAAGTTCCATTACAATATCAGAGTCAACAATCACCATATTAGTTTTCCTTATTCCACCTTTTGTTTAATCCTAAGTGATATAAATCCTCATACGATTGAGTCTTGATCCGCTCGATAAATGAAGATTGTGCAACCACACATGTAAGTACACTCTCATACTTTGAAGTATCACTTTTAACATTTACAACCAATGGGCAGAAGCAATATGGACACCAAACTATCCACTGACTTCATACTCAAGGAACCCATTGCCACATATGTTTTTTTTGGGTGGTACATGATAGTTATGTCATAATTCTTGAAAAACTCAAGCCACCTACATTGTCTCATGTTCAAATTATTTTGCTTAAATATGTACTGAAGAGTCTTGTGGTTCGTGAATTACCTCACATGGCATATCATACAATTAAAGATATTATAACTTCAATGCCAAAACCATTGTTACTAGGTTCGAATCACGGGTCAAGTATTTATTCTTGTGGTTCTTACTGAAGATTGCACATTCAAGATGCAGAACAACATGCCCACAATGCTAAAAGATTCGACCATTGACTTTACTATCAGAAACCAAGTTACAGTTAGAACGCTCTACAATTTAGGTATTAACATAAACCTCATTCCATTGTCATAATTCAAAATGTTAGGGTTGAGAAAACTTCACCCCACCTCAATTATTCTACAATTAGCTAACAAGACACTTGATTGATGTGAGTAGGGTTATTAATCCTGCAAATTTCATCACATTGGATTTTGAGTCAAATTCATAAGTTCCATTTATTTTGGTATGTTTGTTCTTAGCAACAACGAGAGCATTAATTGATGTAAAAGCAAGATAGTTGACCAAGAGATTTATCCACTTAATGTGTGCAAGGCTCTCAAAATACCTACATTCTATGAGGTGGTTTCCATGGTTAATGTGGTGGATTTCAACTAAGAGCTACCCCTTATCACTTCCCATTATCCACTTAAAAAGCTTAAGTGTGAATGTAACACCCCAAAAGTGCCTAGCTAAGATCACACTAGGAAGATTGTAGAAAAATCCAAAGTCCGTAGATTTTTGGAAATTACGGGTCAAAAATAGAAGTACGGCTCGTGAAAAGGGTCCAAAGATGAGACTTCAAAAATCAGGAATTTAAGCCTGAGATTGACGAGCTGGGTTAATGGGCCTTAAATCCTTCTACAGGTCGTATATTAGGGTTGTAGATCCATCTTAAGAAACTTGGAAATTTAATTAAACATGATGAGAAAGTCTATGGGTCGTGGATGGTATTACGAGTTGTGGAAGGTCTAGTAAAACAAAATCCTGAAATGTCATAAATTCAAAACCCCAACCTGACTTTACAAGCCATCAGTTAATGTCGTAGAAGCAACTACGGATCGTAAAGAGGGTCTCATGGTTTCAAACTTCAAAACCTCAGATTTCCTAGCCTGCCTTCTACGATCAGACAATACGAGTCATAATTTGTACTACAAGCCGTAGATTTGTCTGGTGGTTCAAAAGTTCAGAAACTCTGAATCATCCTCTGATTTCTATGGACAGGGTTCTACGGTCCATAGATGAAACTAGGATCCGCAGATACTCCTAGTAAATGACCTCTAACAATTTCTAATGAGGATCGTTTTAGTATTTCCCACTCTTTTAATTCCTATTCTAAGTTGTTTGGACTATTATCAGTGGAATTAAGTGGTTCCTAGTTACCTTAACCTCTCATTCTCTCTGAACTCTCCCAAAAGCAATTTCTTCTCTCTCAAGTCTTTTTTCAAACCAAGAAGTAGGGTTCCAAGATTCAAGTCTCTATTCCAAGAATCAAGCCAAAGTTTCTACTCCAAGTATGTGAGATTTCATCAATGAATATCCCTTCACCCATTGAGTCCCAAGAAAACCCCAATTCTTCAAGTTTATGATTTCTATAAACCTAGGGTTTTAATGATCATCATTGGGTTCTTGATGAATTTCATTTTTTCTTCATGATTAGTCTTCAATTGCATGATCTTAATTATAATTTCATATTTTCAATGATATTTTCATGAACCCAAAGCATACAAGTATTTTTGTAATTTAGAATTATGTTATTTCAGATACATCTCTCAGATTATCATGATTTAAATGCTTTCAGATAAAGTATCTCTCAAATTATCTTCAGTTATCATGATTTATGAGCTACTTATTATTTATTAGTTATCAATATGAGTTAGTATTATCAGATTATTACTGTTTTCAGTTTATATTCATGTTTTCATGGGAGTTATATTTAGCACTGAGCAGCTTTAGGGATAAAGGACTATGATCACCGTTTGTGAACCTTTAGTAGAAATCTCAAAGTCCTAGAACTACATGTCATCACAGAATTAGTCTTTATAGACTTTAGCTTCGTGGATCCATATTAGCTCAGCTCGTGTCCCTTACCTTGGCAAGTATTGGACACCCTATTTTCGGTGTGTGGGCAATACATTAAACTCTATATTGTAGCTCACATGGTTTATATCAGTTTTACTATCTCTCACAGTCAGACTTTCAGTTATTTCATAACCTTGTACTTATGTATCTCAATTTCATGTTATTTTGACTTGGTCATTGCATCAACATATTTTACAGAGTCATCATGATGTTCATCATGTACTATCTTACATGCTCGGTACATTCAAAGTACTTACCGTATACTTTTTGCCTATATTGTCTGATAATATAGGTTATGACGTTCAATATCTAGTCTACGATTAGTACTATCTCTAATCAACTAGCATCAGTATCATGGTGAGTCCTCATTCTTCAAGGATGGCATTTATCTTTCTCTCAGTACTTACTTTTAATTTTCAGACATTAGAGTTAGCTAGGGGCTTATCCTAGTAACTTATCTAGTATTGGCTTTTCAGACAGTTAGTTCAGATTCAGCTTATGGTGTTCAGATATTGTCTATTTGATTAAATAGATTACTTTTAGACTTCTGCATTCAGTATTTTCTTGTCTTATTATGTGAATCTTAGTGTCATGACATGCCATGAGGTTGGCTTGGCGTCACTTGTGGCTCTAGGCACCATGTCACGTCTAGGGGGTAGTCTTGGGGCGTGATAAATTTGATATAAGAGCATCATGTTCAAGTGTCTTAGGATGTGTAAAAGCTACATTAAGTAGAGTCTTATCCATGGGTATGAAGCATGTTATATCTATGAATATGAGGCTATAAAAATGTTTTAGAAAATACTTCACTTATTTCATACTCTTAGTCGTGCGATAGAGTGAAACTCTATAAAATCTCATTCTAACTTATGCTTTACATGTTTACAGCCTCATGCCTCCCAGAAGAGCTTATGTCCAAAGAAATAGGAAAAAAGAGCATCAAGCACCTCCAACTCCCGCAGACCCTTTGGCTGAATAGGTCACTCATGTTGAGTTTAGGACTGCTTTCCAATTGCTAGCCCAAGCTATAATTTCTCAGGACAACCGAGAAGTTTTGGCCCCAGCAAACCCGAATGTGGGTATGACTGCAACTAGAGTCTGGGGCTTCACTTGGATGAACCCTCTAGAGTTCCACGATTCTAAGGTGGGAGACGATCCACAAGAGTTAATTGAGGATATATAAAAGATTACTAAGATTATGTGTGTCGATCTGATTGAGAGTGTCGATTTGGCCGCTTGTCAGTTGAAGGGAGTGGCTCAAATTTAGTTTAAGAAATGGAAGGAGGAAAGGGTTGTTGATACAGGCCCATTGGACCGGGAAATGTTTAAGATTGCTTTTATGGACATTTTCTTTCCGCTTGAGATGAGAGACTAAGGTCCAAGAGTTCATAAATCTAAGGTAGGGTAACATGACAGTGAACAAGTATTCTTTGAAGTTTACTCAACTCTCTAAGTAAGCTCCAACTATAATCAATGACTTTAAGGCCCGCTTGAGTAAGTGTCACGCCCCGAGGCTACACCCTAGACATAACACGGGACCTAGGATCACGAGTGACCCCAAGCTAACCCTGAGTCTGACATATATCAAGCATACTGAATATAACTAAGTAAAATGTGTACTATGCGGAAGCTAAAAATAGTGGATATCTGAAAACAGAGAAAAACCCAACTAGTCTGAATATATATATAAAATAATAGGAGTTTAGTGATAACCGAAACAACCACTTAACAACTCAAGCTGAATTTACTACTATGTCTGAAAAGCCTCTAATTGAATTGAGTTGTTGGGACATGCCCCCATCTAAATCTAGCAAGACTGAAACTAAAAATAATGACTAAAATGAAAGCATATCTATTGTCCTCGGAATATGAGGATTCACCACTGAAGTTGTTAAATGCGGACCGCGTGATTTGGATGCTGAGTACATGAACCTACATCATAAAACAATGTAGCATAAAGAATGCGTCAGTACTTGAAATGTACTGAGCTTGCAAGATATAGATACTAAGCTGAATAAAGTATATAGGCTGAACAATACAAAACTGAGCAATGATATAATATGAACAAAGATATAGATATGTACTAAAGTATAACTAAAAAAAAACTAATTGAATGCAATGACCAAGTACTAATCATGAAGGTACATGCTGAACTGAATACTGAAATATATATACTGAAAGCCTAGTCAATGCACTAAGAGTCTGACTGTGGGAACTACTATTAACCGACATAAACTATATGAGCTAAACATGGAGTCCGATGTATAAGCCCCATCGAGAGGACCCAATATACCTTGCCAGGGGTATAAAGGCATGACTATTGTGTGATCACTAAAGTTGATGCCCAACTGAGGGGACTTATAAACCTACGCGAGCAAGTAGTTCTGGGATTTGAGAGTACGTAAGTCTACTCCCATCTGAATATTCATGAAGCTAAATGCACTAAATACTGAATAGCTAAAGATACTGACATGCAATATGAGAATGCAACATTTATATACTGATAATGTGACATTCGAGCCCTGGATCATGATTTTCTGCTTACTAACCTAGCAAGTATAATTCATGAACTAAGAGAAATTACACAAACTAGGGTTCTGAGTTTTATACAGGGAATTATGTAAATTTTCCAAGAAAACATGTTATTTCGATTAAGGATACTACAACAACTAAAATCCCAATGAATCTTCAAGGTTTTAGAAACCCTAGGTCTAAACAAGGTATGAAGAATCAAGGAACTGACTGAATTCCAGGGACCTAATGGATGAAAGAAATCCACTAGTGAAATTCCACATACCTTGTGATGAAATCTACGGAGAAATCCTTTGGATTTTAGGGTTGTACTTCGAAGAACACTTCTGCTTGTTCTCGAAAGAAACTGGCGCCTCTTTCTCTTCTTTTCGTTCTAACTTGGATGATTTTTGGAGAATGAGGGTTCTGGGTATGTCTGACTAGATTATTAGGCATAGACTGGGTAAAACGACGTAGTTTAGGCATCAAACGATGTAGTTTAAGTGCCTCAATGCATAGGGAAAGGACAAAAATAATCCTGACTTAAAGCTGATTAAGTACCAGTCACGAGTGGACTGACGGGCCGTCGTTTGAATCACTTCCCGTCAACTGGGTCGTGCTTTGTGGCCTTCCCAACAGGGCTTCACTAAAATGAGCATAACTTTTTCCTCCGAGCTTGGTTTTTAACAAAATCGGTGGCGTGGGAAAGAGGATTCAATTATCTTTAATTTGATAGGTCATGGGCCACCTAATTTATTTTTTGCTAAAAGATATGACCATTTGAAGTTGACCCAAAATCCATTTTTCTATAAATAGCTGCTGACCCAGACCTACGGTTCATAGGTCTAACCACGAACCGTACTGGTCGGCCGTGGGTGGGATTAGAGATCCCTAAGTCTATAACCCAATGAAGAGACCCCACCTACAGTCTGTGGTCCGACACACGGTCCGTCGGAGGCTTCAGTTGGTTCTGACACCAGATCCTGGAAAGCTGTATTTTTTCATCTTCTCGAATCATAGGTGTTACAGTAAGTTTGTCTCCGGTGTTTCTGAGATGTGCTGAAGGAGTGTAAGATTGCGATATTGATTAAGGAGATGGATATCTCTAGGTTAATGACTCGTTCTCAATAGATTGAGAAGGAAAAGCTTAAGGAGAGTGTTAGGGATAACAAGAGGGCTAGAACAGACAATGTGAACTACTCTCATCAGAAATCATGAGGTTTTAGTTGATCTCAGTTTCATCATAAGTACTTAAGTCCACCCCCCTTCTTCTGATAGTACTCTAGTGCCTAACTTTAACAAGGATAGGATGCCAGGCTCTAAGTCAAAAGGCAGTTTTTCAAGTGGACGCACTTTCTTAACTTTCCAGAAGTGTGGTAAGAACCATCCAAGAGAGTGTATGACCAGTACTGGTGAGTGTTTTGGATGTGGTAAGACATGTCACAAATTGAGGGATTGCCTATTGACCATAGGCAAGGGCACGGATTTTCGTCAGTAGACTCAGTCGAACACTTCAACAGCTCCAACAAGTCGCCCAACTTTGCAGGGTACCTCATCTAGCACCGGTGTTAGACACCGTCAGAATAGATACTATGCTCTTCAGACTCGACAGAATCAGGAGGGTTCCCCTGATGTAGTCACTAGTATGTTACATGTCTTTCAGTTTGATGTTTATGCCTTGTTAGATCCAGGAGCCACACTTTCTTTTGTGACTCCTTATGTTGCAATGAAGTTTGATGTCAGCCTCGAAATATTATTAGACCCTTCTCAGTCTCTACTTCTGTTGGTGAATCAGTTCTAGCTAAATAGGTATACAAAAATTGTTTGATCTTCATCTTTCAGAAATTCACCTCAGTTGATCTAGTAGAGTTAGACGTGCTTGATTTTGATATCATTATTGGCATGGAATACTTACACGTTTGTTATTCCTCAATCGAATGTAAAACTAGAGTCGTCAAATTTCAATTTTTAAATGAACCAGTCATTGAATAGAAGGGTAGTACCTCGGTGCCTATAAGTCACTTTATCTTTTGCCTTAAGGTCAGAACGATGATTTCTAAGGGTTACTTTTACCATCTAGTTCGGGTTAAGGATTCCAATTCCAAAACTCCAACTCTTCTATCAGTTTCTGTAGTGAATGAATTTTCAAAAGTGTTTTTCAAAGATCTTTCCTGAGTCCCTCCCGAAAGTGAGATTGACTTTGCAATAGACCTTCTTCCAGATACCCAACCTATCTCCATCTTTTTTTTACAGAATGGCTCCAACTGAGTTTAAGGATTTGAAAGATGAGTTAAATGACCTTCTAGATAAATGCTTCATCAAACCCATTATCTCTCCATGGGGTGCTCCAATTCTCTTTGTGCGTAAAAAATGATTCTCTGGGAATGTGCATTTATTACCGTCAGTTGAACAAGGTCACAACCAAGAATAAGTATCTTATCCTCAAAATTGATGACTTGTTCGACCAGCTTCAGGGTTCTAGCTTCTTCTCAAAGATAGACCTCAAACCGGGCTATCATCAACTCAAAGTCAAAGAATATGACATTCTGAAGACAACTTTCAAGACTCGGTATGGTCACCATAAATTTTTGGTTAAGTCTTTTGGACTAACGAATGCTCCTGCAACTTTTACGGATTTGGTGAGCATGGTGTTCAAACATTATTCGGACATGTTTGTTAATATCTTCATAGATGACATTTTAATTTATTCTCGAAGTGAGGATGAGCATGCAGGCCATTTGAGGATTATCTCGTAGATTCTTAAGGACCGTCGATTATTTGCTAAGTTCAATAAGTGTATATTTTGGTTGAGGTATGTAGCTTTCCTTGGCCATATAGTCTCAAGAGAGGGTATTCAAGTTGATCCTCAAATGTAACACCTCAAAATTTGAAAAAGGGAGAAAATGAATTTTTTTGGGTTGCAGGTTGTGTCTATGGTTCTCATCTACGGACTGTAGAAGCTTCTACGGGTCGTAGATGACAACCGTAGGAATGGGGAAAATAAATTTTCAGAAATCAAGTACCAATACCCTTTTTAGGGTTCACCAGAATGGTCCGTAAACCTTTGTACGAGTCGTAGGTAAGTCTCGTGGGTGTGTCCCAAACTTAGTGAAATTTTAAGGGGTAAAGTTGATTTCTACGGTTGGCATGTACGGACTGTAGGAAGACGTACAAGTTGTACATGGGTTTCATCTAAGATTGGTCCAAAATAATAGTCTCTGAACTTATCTACGGTTGACCAGCTCAGTCCCGAATATGTAGGTCGTTACAAAATGCTGAAAAGGGTTGGTAATGTGGCTTATGAGTTAAAGTTGCCAGTAGAACTAGCAGCGGTTCATCCAGTCTTTCACATTTCCTTGTTGAAGAAGTGTGTGGGTGATCCGGCATCGATAGTACCATTAGAGAGTGTGGTTGTGAAGGATAGTCTCACTTATGAAGAGGTGTCAGTTGAGATTCTTGACCGTCAGGTTCGTAGGTTGAGAAATAAGGAAGTCGCTTCAGTAAAGATTTTTTGTGGAGGAGTTAGTCCGTAGAGGGAGCTACTTGGGAAGCAGAAGCAGCCACGAGAGCCAAGTATCCTCACCTTTATCCTTTCGATTCATTTCAGCTTGAGGTATTAGTTCCTCTCTAGTCTCTCAGTTTACTCTTGTGTAATTTAGTCTCAGTATCTTGTTCCCTCAGTTATCCTTGCATTCCAACATATTTACATGTTCATAGCACTCAGTCCAGTTAGATATCCTTTTCTAGTACCCAGTTGGTAGGGATATCAGCTCTTTCCCCCAAACTCAGCTTGTTTAGTCTTCATTCGAGGACGAATGATCCCAAGGGGGAGATATTGTAACACCTCAGAACCTAACTAAGACCGAACAGCAGAAAAAGAGGGAACCACGGAGGGTTCACGGGCCATGAATAGGACCACGACCCGTCACCCTCGTCATGGTTCACACCCAGCCAAGCATGGAGGACCACAGATCCCTCCACGGGCCGTGGGACTCCACACGGGCCGTCAATATGCCCGTGAAAGCAAGCTAAAAACCCCTCAAGGACAGTGAGGAACCACGGACCACTAGACGGTCTGTGGAACCCCACACAGCTCGTCAAGTGTGCCGTGGAAACAACCCTGTACAACCCCAATTCACTGTGAAGAACCACGGTGGCCTACACAGCCCGTGGTGCTTCACACGGTCCGTGAAGTGGACCGTGAATGGGGCAGTTCAGCTTTCAAGTTTTGGTTCAACTTCAAACGGTCATATCTTTTAGCACAAAATGAATTTGGTGGCCCATGACCTATCAAATTAAAGATCTTTGAGTCTTCTTTCCAACGCCACCGAGTTTGCTAAAATCCAAGCTCAGAGTAAAAAGTTACGCTCGTTTCAGTAGAGCCTTATTGGGTAGGGCCACAACCACGACCCAGTTGACGAGTCGCGGTCCTAATGATGGTTCGTCAGTCCCATTGTGAATGGCACTTCGTTAGTTTTAAGTCAGGGTAGTTTTGGTCTTTTTTTCTATGCATTGGGCACTTAAACTACGTCGTTTGATGCCTAAACTACATCGTTTTAATCAGTCTAAGCCTAATATTCTAGTCAGACAATACCCATAACCCTCATTCTCCAAAAATCATCCAACTTAGAGCAAAAAAAAGAGGAAAAGTCGCCAGTTCCTTCCAAGAAGAAGCAGAGGTGTTCTTCGAAGTTCAGCCCCGAAATCCAAAGGATTTCTCCGTAGATTTCGTCACCAGGTATGTGGGATTTCACTAGTGGGTTCCTTTCACCCATTTTAGGTCCCTAGAATTCAGTTAGTACTTCAGATTCTCATAAACTGTTTATTGTGATTATGGTTTCTTTGATCTGAATAACTTGTTTCTTGATAATTTAGTACAATTCCATGCATAGCACTCAGAACCCTAGCTTGTATAAATTTATCCTAGTTCATGAATTATACTTGATAGGCCAATCAGACAGAAATTCATGTTTTAGATTTCGAATGTCATATTCTAAGTACATAAATGTTGCATTCTCAGTTAGCATGTCAGTTTTTGAGTTATTTAGTATTTAGTGCATTTTTGCTTCATGAATATTCAGTTGGGAGTAGACTTAGCACTGAGTTGGACTAGGGTTCAGCGTACCCTCAAAGTCCCAGAACTACGTGCCAAAGTAGGTTCAAAAGTCCCTTCTGTTAAGCATCAGTTTTCAGTGATAACGCCACAGTCATGCCTCTATATCCTTGGCAAGGTATATTGGATCCTCTTGATGGGCGTATACATCGGACTCCACCTTTAGCTCACATGGTTTATGTCGGTTAATAGTAGCTCCACAGTCAGACTCTTATTGCATTGACTAGGATTTCAGCATTTACCTCAGTATACAGTTCAGCATGTTACTTTCATGATTAGTACTTGATCATTGCATTCAGTTTAGTTTTCAGTTATACTTAAGTACATATCTATATCCTTGTTCAGACTATATCATTGCTAGTTATGCATTGTTCAGCTTATATACTTTGTTCAGCTTAGCATATATATATTTTGCATGCTCAGTACATTCCAAGTACTGACGCATACTTTGCGCTACATTATTTCATGATGTAGGTTCAGACACTCAACTTCTAGATCACGCTTAGATCGATTCTCGATTCGACTTCAGCAGCTTTAGTGGTGAGTCTTCATACTTCGAGGACAATAGACATGCCTTCTATTGTAGTATTTACTTTCAGTTTTCAGTTTTGTTAGAGTTAGCTGGGGGCATGTCCCAGCAACTCAACTCAGTTAGAGGCTTTTCAGACATAGTAGTAGATTCAGCTCGAGTTGTTAAGTGGTTGTGTCATTCATCACTAAACTCTTATTATTTATATTTACTTTCAGACCAATTGGATTTTGTTCCCTCTTCAAATATTCATTGATTTAGCTTCCGCATAGTACATGTTTTACTTAATTATTTTCCAGTATGCTTGATATATGCCAGACTCAGGGTTAGCTTGGGGTTACTCGTGATCCCAGGTCCCGTATTACGTCTAGGGGTAGCCTCGGGACGTGACATTGTAGCCTTTTCCCTATTTTGTTGGTCTTAATTTCCACTATTTATTGTTTGTCAGAGGCTAATAGACATGGTAAGGGCAAAGTCGAACCCCCCATACCTAATAGCTAAGATGTGATGGTGATAACTTAAACTTCAAAAAAAAAATGTGTGCTTTCTGTTGGTCCACCAAATGGATGTAAATATTTTTTCATTTTTTTGTAAGGAGACCTCAATGAGGAAGTATACATGCACTTGCCTCAAGGTTTTGCTCACTCACCAGGAAAGGTTTGCATGCTTCTTAAGTCACTTTATGCACTTAAACAGACGTCTAGACAATGAAACATAAAGTTGACCATTGCTTTAGGCCCTTCTGGTTTCTCTCAAAGTCATCATAACTTTTACCTCCTTGCCAAAAAAGACAAAGGAAGATTGGTGTTGTTCTCATCTGTGTAGATGATTTGCTCATCAACAGGAATGATGCAGGATTCATACAGGACACAGATATATGCCACGAGTATTTCACGATTAAAGACGGGTGAATTGAGATATTTTTTAAGGTTTGAGTTTGCCAGGAATAAGAGTGGTTTTGTTATGCACCAAAAGGAATTATTCCCTAGAGTTGATAGCTGATATGGGCCTCTTAGGAGCCAAGCGTGTTGGTTCACCTATGGAATTGAATTCTAACCTCATTATTGTCGTCTTTGATCAGCTTTTGGGAGACACTTCTGATCAGCTCTTGACCGATCCTACCAGTTTTCAGAAACTCATTGAAAGGCTCCTATATTTGACAAACACAAGACCATATATAGTTTTTTTCGTTCAATGTCTGAGACAGTTTATGCAAGCTCCCAACACTTCTCACATGGATGCAACCATTTGAGCAGTGAAGTATATCAAACAGGCACCTAGTCTCGGTGTGTTCTTGTCTGCTGTTGATTGTTGTAGCTTGGTAGCCTATTGTGATGTTGATTGGGCATTCTGTCCCAATACTAGAAGGTCGGTGTCGGGATATTTTATTTTCTATGGCTCTTCCCTTGTGTCTTAGAAGCCTATGAAACAACCCACTATATCTGGAAGTTCTACTGAAGCAGAGTATAAAGCTTAGCTTTTGTTGTTGCTTAAGTTATATGGGTAGCTGGTTTGTTCAAGGAACTGAATGTGTGTTTGGAACTGTATGTTCATGTGTACTGTGACAGAAAGTAATCCATTCAAATTGCAGCAAATCCAGAATTTCATGAGTATACGAAGCACATAGACATTGATTACCATTTTATCTTAGGAGAAAGTGCAACAAGGTTTAATTGCTACATCATTCTCTTCACAATTGGAACTATCAACTATTTTTATCCAAACAACTGTATCATTCTCAGTCACTATAAATCACACAATACAACAACAACAATAACAGACCTAGTGTAATTCCACAAGTAGAGTCTGGGGAGGGTAGGACGTATGTGAACCTTACTCCTAACTTTGTGGGGTAGAGAAGTTGTATCCGATAAACCCACGGCTCAAAGAAGTTTCGAAGCAGGGTTGAAAGAAAAATACAACAACAAAACACAAAACATATGCAGCAACAGAGTGTAGGAATCCAGTTTAACACTATTGCTTTTAGAGTGAAAAGAAGGAAAAGTTCATTATTTTAAGTACCTGGGATTGAAGACTAAAAGGATGGCATTAGGCTGAACGCTTAGTTAATGGCCACATACATATGTGCAGAAGACCATGATTCATCTCCGTTGCAGTGTATCACTCAGTTTTGCATTATTACATGTGAGGCTGTGACTCAAGGCTCTCCATACTTAAACCTATATATATTAGGAAACTTTAGCATAGTTTGCTGACATCAAATTTATTTAGATGTTGGGCACTGAAACAGAGAAGTGATACACACTGACATGTCCAATGATTGTTTCAGAATAGAAAGAGCAACCAAAACTAGAAATGAACCCCATAAGTTGAGGACTGACATGATTGTTGAAAAGAGCAACCAAAACTTCAAATGAACTCCATAAGTTGAGAAAGAAATAATATACAAGAAAGAGAGAGAGAGACAAGACATAGCAAAAACCAACACATAGCAAGCATGCCCCAGATAAACGAGTTATGAAACCTCATAGAGTATATTGTACACCATACCATATAGATCTACAGGCATGTTCTGCATCAGTTGTGCCAACAAAAGAACATCGTTAGGAATATCTGTGGATACATTGAGCTGCTATACTTAAGCTTCAACAAAACAATACCTAAAACATGCTGACATTGAACGAAGCACTAAAAGAGCAAATGTAAAAGGTGATGCTTCAGGTGGAAGCAAGAATAATTGTTTATTATGGCAATGTTGCAACATCTGAACTGTCCGTCATGAAAAATGTTGCAAGTGATTGCTATAGCAACTACTCTACTAAGAGATTGCTTGATAATCTATTTAGCACTTAAAGTAGACATAGTAAGTGCATTGATGTGAGACCTGTTTAATGTTATTAAACAGGATCACTTAATACATTAAGTTCCGTAGTTAATGGTAAGCGAATTTCATGCAACACAAATTTGACTCACCGTATAAAATGTATATTAAAGGTAATATAAGCTATTCTCCAACCATAAATAAAACTACTAGGTAAAATAGGTAATATCAACATGGTGATCCATCCATACATCTGCATCATCTATGAGCGCTAAGAAATATTGTTTCCTTAACTACATACCTAGCCAAGTCAATAACGAATAGAAGGAGAAGTGCATGATGAAATCTTCACAAAAATGTTATTATTACAGAAATCTTCACATCAGAGTGTCTTCTCTAACTTCAATTAATGTACATTCTACCATCAAAAAATATTAGAAGAGATACCAAAAGTGCAAGGATTGAAACAAGATACATTTGGAAAGTAAATCCTAGTAGTATACAGGAGAACTGTAACATAGTTCTAGAAAGTAAGTTTTTTAAGCAAAAGTTTCAGTTTACTACTCATCATTAGGTATAAACACAATGAATGCACCTTAACCTTGCTCAATTGTTTCACAAAATCTCTATGCTTGCTTCACTAATGAGAAGGATAAGTAATTTCATCTTCACTAGAGCATGGTACTAATTGTCACTACCATCTCTATGCTTGCTTCACTAATGAGAAGGATGAGTAGCTTCATCTTCACTAGAGCATGGCACTAATTGTCACTACTATCCAAGCTAGGTAGAAAGCTTTTGAAAGTAAAATATCTAAATATCATGTTCAGATTCAATATACTGTCACAACTATATTCATCCAAAAGATTAAGCATCTCCCTAGCATTAGGTCAAGATAGAGAAGGCAGCAAGTGAATTCCTAGCACTTCATTAAGACAGAGCTGATTTTCAAGTAAGTTGAGAGGATTGTCAAACAATCAGCTACTTAATCATGATAATCATCTGCAGTTAGCCAAAGACATTCACCATTTTACAAAGACTAGTCATAGAATTGGCCTAAGCTTTAGGCAAAGAGTCCCAGAAAACAGAGTGTAATTGCAAGCCAATGGAGTCCCAGAAAAAAGAGTGTAATTGCAAGCCAAAGACATTCACCATTTGTTATTCTTGTAGTTTTCATGAGTTCAAAAAATTATGCAGGATATCTTTCCCAGAAAGCAGAGTGTAATTGCACCCTTAAGACTTGGTTGCTTACCTCTTTTGGGTTAATTTAACATTTTAACTATTATGCCTCAATCAATCTAAATTAGCCATAAGCCATAGAAATAGAATCTTTTGGCATGAAAATGGTGATTATTAAATGAATGTTCACCTCAATAATGCACAAACAAATGTTTAATATACAGATAAACCAACATGGCTTCACGTGAACACTACCACACACACACCACCAAATATTAGCAATACAAAGTAGGTAGCAATGCGCCACAGCAAGGATACAGAGTAATAGAAAACTTCAACTAAAACTAATCCAATTTAAGCAAAGATGATGACCAAAAGAGTGTTCTGTACTCAATTCATAGAAGAGTTGTTAATTTGTTACACTTACTTGCCGTTCAAAAGACGCCTCTTCTACATTCCGGAATCTGTTTTTCACGTTTCCTCAACCGAACCTTTATACAGCTATGCCCGTTTCCCAGAGGAAAAAAGTAAACCTAATATCATACTGCAATTCATATGAAATGAGAAACAGAACAAAATTGGCCGAATAGAAATGAACATTTATAAGATAAGGGCATCATCAACTCTAATTCCTCATAAACAGAATGATATATCAGTACAGACCAGAACTGTTCCAAATCCCTAAACGGAATTAAAAAGAAAAAAAAATAATCTAAACACTGTAGAACAAGGCTAAGAAAAGAGAAAATAAACCAGATTTCTATAGCTTCCCATGGGCAAAAAAACCCAAATCAACCCAAGATTCAGGGAATTTACAGGACTATCCCTACACACAAATCCTCTATCCCTGTGCTTCTACTTCCTTCCCCTCTTGGGGGTAGCCTTCTTCACCGGCGACTTCACGTTCTTCACAGGTACCTTCTTAGCCGGCTCCTTTTTGGCAGGTGTTGCCTTCGGTGCAGCTTTCCGACTTGGAGTCGTTCTGGTAGCCGTCTTTGCAACCTTAGCTGGCGTCGTCTTAGCCTTCAGATTTGGCTTGACCGCAGCCTTGGTTTTCGCAGGAGCAGCTTTGGCCTTGGCAACAGCCGCCGCTTTGGGCTTCACCTTAGCAGCCGGCTTAGCCTTGGCAGCAGGTTTTGCCTTGGCAGCGGGCTTTGCCTTGGCAGCAGGCTTAGCCTTGGCAGCGGGTTTCGCCTTTGCAGCTGGCTTTGCCTTAGGCTTGACGACGGCTTTAGGTTTCGCAGCAGGCTTGGACTTGGGCTTAGCCTTAGCAGCGGGCTTTGACTTTGCTGCAGCAGGCTTCTTCTTCGCCGGGGCAGCAGCAGCAGCAGGCTTAGAACCCGATGGAAGCTTGTAAGAGCTCTTGACTTTCACCAGCTTCTCAGAAGCAACAAACTTCTTCAACTGGGTAAGTAACAATTTTTTGAAATTGGATGGAAGATTCTTCTGCTTTTCCTCAATGAACTTGGTAATAGCGTACTGGCTGGATCCAGTTCTCTCCTTCAATGTCACAATCGCATCCTTAATCATCTGCACGATACAATCCACAATCAACTTCAAAACACATTTACAAAGCACAAAATAATTCTATCATCAAGTATAATTCACAAAAATGAAAGTTAAAATTTTCAATTACCTCAAAGTAAGGAGGATGAGCCGGAGGAGCGCTTTTCTTCCTCGGTGCAGCAGGCTTCTTCGCCTTGGTCTCTTTCTTTGCTTTCCCGGACTTAGCCGGAGGGTTTGCCTCCTCCTTGACAGGTTCAGGAGCGGTTTGCTCATCAGCAACCTCGTTAGCGATGACTGGTTCTTCAGTGGCCATTTCTAAGCTAAAAAATGAAATTTCCAAATAGGGAGAGAACAAGGGTTAGGGTTTAGGAAGAAAGGAGGCACAAATGGGGAAGAGAAATGGATCTGCAGGTGTAGATTCTACTGAGATTTCTCTCTTTGATGTGAATAAACCAGGGAAAATGAGAAGGCTTAAATAGTGAGTGGAAAAAGAGTCATATCCATAAGCTGAAATCTGATTGGTCGACAGCCATTTGACGCGGATTCATAGCTTTCCGAAATTTTAAATATAGGCCGTTAGATGTAACTTTTATCAACGGTATTGACTAGTAGGCGACCAAGACAAGGATTGGGATAAAAAAATGGAATGCAATATTCAACTTATTGGAGGTGTGCTTCTATGCTCAATTGATCTGGACATAATTTGAGATATACTTAATGGATTTGAGTGAAAAAATTTCCATCGTGTAGGAAATTTCGTAAGCTTATATTTAGAGTGTTTATTTGTATTATTTGAATGAGAAATATGGGAGATAATTCGTTTGGAATAGCAAGGGGTCATTTCAATGATTTTCTTGGAGTGTTTTGTGGTATTAGCTCATTTTAGGGAAATTCTTTGGATTAAACTCAAATTTTTTTCTACAATTTGATAGTAGACAAACAGAGGAGTCCATAGAATCAAGAATCACAAAAATCTAACTAGATTTGACCATCGAATCATTGGTTCAAATGTCATTGAGGATGAACACACCAAAAAAGTATTTCTACTCTTTCTAGTTTTAAGCATAGATCAAATGTGTATACTTTCTTGACAAATCCCATTTGCTTTTAAGATGATTATCATCATGTAATTGTTAATGAATGAGTGTAGTATAGTTGTATCAAAATCACAATATGAAAGTTAATGTGGTATTTATGAAAATGATATATAAAATTGTCATAGTTTTACATGCTATAAAATTCACTACTCTACTATTAACTTGAGTGATATCATATTTGATTAGTACATGATTTTTCTAGTAAGATACATAATTCAATGTTGTAATAGAGTAAGTCCATTGTTGTTATTTTTATTTAATATAGGAAGCATGCTCTCAAATCAAAAAATTGTTTCATCATTACTCTTTGCTATAGTTGTTACTAGTATGTCTTGACTTAATCTCATAAGCAATAAAATCATATGAGAACTAAATCTAGGATACAATCATTTAATTTAACACTTCAAAATCATAGGTTAAAGGTTTATATATCATGGATAATCATAATAGATAACCAAATTTGAGTTTATAAGACTTGCCCCAACTTTAAAAGTGATATCTTTTCAAAAATCTCATCAAGCCAATCTCAAAGCACCAAAATATATTGAAATGAAATAATTTTTGAAGCTTCAACCTCTATACTTGCCCAGCGCAATCACTATAGGGGGCCTTATGACCGTGAAGGCCAATTGAGTGAGCCTCTTGCAAATGTGACTAGTTCCTCGCAAATGTGATGCCTAAATTTCTTTCTCTATGCTATCGTGGTCCAATGTTTTTACAGTCATGAAGCATTTGTATGCATCAAAAACATGCTTGCATTGTCCATTTTGTGTTATCTTGTTTCAAAATTCACCAGGATCCCTCAAAACAAGTCTCATATAATTATTTAAACTTGTACAAAATCTCGTATACTAAAACGGGGGATCAAAACTCAAAACTAAGATTCGAGTCATTACATTATCCATAAACATGCCCAAAATTATTTCAAAACTATAAAATAATTGCAAACGCTTGATATGCTTATTTTCGGTAAGAACTTCTACAATTAACCTATATAAAACGCATTAATAAAAAAATATTCATTTCTTTCTTCTAAACCTTATGTCATATGTTTGTATTTCCACTATTCGCATCTAAAACTTCATCAAACATCTAATTCTAATTTAATTAAACCTCTCAACACTATCTATTTTGTGTGTTCTTGTTTCAAACCTCACCCAAAACATCATGGTTCCAACCTCGACCCCTAAAATGATATTTTAAAACTCAAAATTAAGAGTCGAGTCGTTACATCAACTCATATAAACACATATATGAGAATCAAAGCTGAAATCTAATATTTCAAGTAATCTTCCATTTACACCTAATAATCGTATATATGTTTGTCATGCCATGTATAGGTTATCCCCACACATTACAAGTGAAATACAATACATAAGTTGAAAATTTCTCTTATTGTAGTCAAAGTCTTAATTTACCTAGATTAAAGTAAGCTTTCAACCTTTCTTGATTGCCTTCCCATGCCCAAACACATTCAAATGGCTCAAGTATAGCCAAAATAATATTCAATTCTATTATACGAAGTTAAGGAATCAATTCTCATAATTTAATATGTGGTTTAGGTCAAAGTCGACAAAAATCAAACTTGAGCTCCGGATTAAAATTAAAATTGGTTTCAAAATTGGGTTGATATTCATAACCTTGTGAGTCTAAATGTATACTTATATTCTCAATCCGACATCAAATCGACCTTAAATACACATTCTGGAACCTAGGGCAAATCCTCTTAAACTTCAAAATAATGATTAAAGACTTAAATTTATGGATAATCATAACATATAGGTAAATCCAATAATCATAACATATAGGTAAATCCAAGTTTAAGAGACTAACCCACATTAGTTGATGATCTTATCTCCAAAAATTGCACCGACCTAACCTCAAAACCGCCCAAAAAAATTGGGATGAAATAAAATCTCGAAACTTCTATTTTTATACATGACAAAATCCTTCTTCACAACTATGATAGGGTCTCCCATGAACAAAAAGAGAAATTTAGCATGACATTGTATGATCGTGACAGCCCTCAAGTAACGAAAATGAGTAATACTCCTTATCTTTAGCAACCGCGAGACATTGCTCCACAATTGAAAGTACTACTGCTACACCAAAAAAATTGTTATGTTCAAATGTGGATTTCTCATTCTAAAACTCACGTGAACCCCTCAGCGCCCTATTCGAATCCCTTGAACAAGTCCCAAATGACTATTTTTACTTGTACAAAGTCTCAAATCCTGAAATAGAGTGTTGAAACTTAAAATTTAATGTTAGATTGTTATATTACCTACCACTTAGAGTAATGTTCATGCTCAAACTGGTTTATAATTGTATTTGGGTTGTAAAATTGTTGTGGATACCATCTACGCACTCTTGACTCATTCTCCCAAGTAACTTTCTTTATTGAGTGATATTTCCAAAGCACTTTCAAGTTATTCTTTTGACCTCAGTTTTCGAACATGTTTTTCAAAAACAGTTGTCACCTCTTCCTCACAAGTCATGTTCTCATCCAATTACACCAAATTTAATTGCAATACATGAAACTTATTTCAATGTACATTTACAATATAGTTATATAAAACTAAATGGACCATTGTCATGCCCAGTGGCGGGGTAAATTTATAATTTACTTCTCCAATCTGCACCCAGATATTAAACAGGCCTATGAACCTCAAACTTAATTTGCCTCTTCCCCTAAAAGGCATCACACCCTTAATTGGGAAATTCTCAACAACACTTTCTCACCCCTTGGACTGGCTGAAGCCGCTCTTGAATCAACTTAACATTATTAAAAGTATATTTTATCATATTTGAACCTTATGGATGAACCTCTCCAAGATCAAACCAACTAATAAGAGTACAACACTACTTATTATGTAAATATAAAGCCACATTAATAATGGACTGGTAGCTATTATTATAAGTAAACTTCACCAAAGGTAATAATTGGTCTTAATGACTAGTTCAATCTTCAACCAATGCATTAACACACAAACCTATGAATGATCCTTGTTTTTGGTCTCAAGGCAATGTTCCAAATAGTTCTTTCCAATCTTTTCACTTGGAGACTCAAATTTCAATTTTTCATTCAATTTATTAGATACCTCTTTTATTTCCTCAAGCCTTTTTTTTTATAAGGAGGGGTTCCTTCTTTTTGTAACACCCTTCAAGATTGAGTCTCACTTTATATTTCTTTACCTTCCACTTGACTTTCTTTCCTCTTTCTTTTCTACACCCCCAACTTAGGCTTTTGGCCTAAGCTGGCTGTTCAAACAAACCAATGCTTAGAAAAGGATTTATAGGTAAGAAATTAGGGATAATTTAGATTAAGAGGTTTCAACAAGATTGTCAACAAATGGTTTAGGCTCAAATGGTGCCAAAATGGTTGGGCACCTTTACAAGGTAGTCACAAAAGGGTAAGAACCTTTGGGTTTCCTCTCAAAATTTATGCCCGAGATCATTTCTTGCATTCCCCAAAGCTAGACAATCGGACTAACAAGGCGAATTCTAGGATTCAACAAACATGATTTTCAAGTAACACCTCACCACACAGGCACTTCAAACACAATCATTTAGCACAACCCTACAAGATCAAAAGCTTATGTGTGATATTCATTGCAAGGCTCACATGAAAACACAACTAGTCAACACAAGACTCAAAATGATCATTAAAAAGTGCAGCCACACCTATTTCTTCTTGCAATCATTAGCACAAGGCACATTTCTCATTATAAGTACCATTCAAGATATCGATATTGAACACAATCGATCATCGGACATTAACAATGAAAACTCAAGCATTTCAAAAACTTCCAAACTCATGGGGCAAATGAATAAAGAGAAATAAAATGAGCTGAACCATCAATCATCATAATAAAAACCAAAATATCAAAATACTACAAATATCCCAAACTAAAACTGAAAAATTAACAAAACACAATAAAAAAAGGGGAATGTTGGCATAAGTGCCCTTACCCCACCAAAAAAAATCAGTAGTGTCCTCAATGCGATATAAAGTAAGTACGAAAGTAGAGTGATATAAAAATCCCTCTGACAGACTATGTCCGTGGAGTGCTTTAATTTGGAGTTTCATAGGAAACAACATCATCTTGGGCATTAGTGCCCGGCAAGATAGGAACATGAAGTAGCATCAACCGAGACATCAGAGCCCTGCACATCTATAAGAGAAATAATAAAATCTGAAGACACCCCACTAGTATCGATTGAGGAGGTCTCCACACGAGATCTCTCTATCATCACTAGCACTATCACCTCCTCTAAATATTGCAGCTCCGTCAAATTCTCAATTGTCTGCTGCATATCCTCCCACAAGAACTCCCCCTCATCTGTCTCTTCAGCTATCTCAGTACCAGCCTCATCCTCAACTCCATCCCCATCAACAAAATTATCGATAATATTACCACCCACACTAGGCTACTCAACCACACTACTACACCTCAACTCTCGGCTAGGAGGTAGGAATATACTCGAGCACATCGGGCAAGGGAACCTCACCCTATAGCATGGAAATGTTGGTGGACCTCAATTGGTCCACATCAACCTAAAGAGAGGTAATGTCAGTCCACATAGTAGTCAACTCAGCTGAACTACCCTCAATCTGCTCCCTAGCCTCCATCCTAGCTGTGAGGTCATCTAGCCTTTAACCATACGATGTCAGGAGTATTTCGGAACTGTACCACCTGCCTCTAATAGGGAGCAATGCATCATCAATGGCCCTATCAATCGACTTTGGCATCTCACTCTCTACCCTAGCCGTTCTCACATCCGCAGACCGGATAATGTTTCTCATTTGGTATATCATGGCCTGGGTCAAGGGGGTCGGGAAACAGGAATGTGATACAACATCTATATAAGTAGATGGCACAGAAGAGGGCTGGAGTGTACTTGATGGCTCTACAAAAAGAGCAGGATGAGCAACATCGGCCTCAAGGCCAGTGGGGTCAACCGGTAGTGTTTGGTGGTGGTGGCTTCCTCCGAGCTGCATCATCCTTTAAGTAATTTGCCTCAATTCTTTGAATGTCACTGGAGGAAGTAGGGGTGATCCTCACATCTTTCCTTTCTCATAAATGAACTCCATCATCCTCACATGACTGTGTGATCAGGACTGGGAATGGGAAAGAAATTTGCTCCCGATGAGCGCGCATAAGCATCTCTTCAACATTAATAGCACCGACACTGATCTTTGACCGATCCATAATATTACCGACCAATACAACCTTCGAAGGTCAGAGAATGGACTTATTCTGGGATGACATAAGATTGTTATTGATAAAGCCGAACCAATACCTCAAAGGGATATTTATATCCTTCTTTTCTATCCTCTCTCCATCAACCATCCATGGAGGAGAGATATTAGAGATGAGGGGTGCCAGGTACCCCTTGAGTGCATCGAGGCCCTGTTTCAACCTGAGCCTGTAATGATCATCTCTAGTGCCTTTTGTACCCAAAATTATGTTGATTTTACTCGCACTACATAGTACTATTTACGCCATGAACTTCCACTTCTTCTAGTGACTTCCAAACAGTTCTCTTTCTCTTCTTGGGCAAGGACTTTCATAGGCCACAAAGAATTCTTGTACCCAGGCTGGGACATAGGGAAGTCGAGGTCTTGTGAACCTCTTAAACCATGGAATTGGATTATTTTCCAGATGGCCGGGTAGTTACTCAGAACCCCATCAATGGAGAGTCGTTTCTTCTCAATAATTATGCATTCTCCAGCTACTTTGAGCCTATTTAGGGCCCTGGGAGCAATGATAGGGAGAAATTTAGATGCACGCATATTGGAAACAGGGTTTGGTGCTAATTTAGACCTGATGTCAGTCCTCTTCTTGGTTAACCTTTTCTTTGGTTTCTCATTCACACGCGTAGAAGGGTGCGGAGTGGCTTGTTACTGGGAAGCCTCAGATAACTCATTAATGGAGATCCCCCCTACTTTTATTTGGAGAGAGAGGAGGAGGAGACTCTCTCTCAGACTTTGTGTCTGAAGTTACAACTCGCTTGCCATTAGTTCTGGCCATTTCCTGCAAGCCACCATAATTTAAAACACAAATCGGGTGAATAGTTGAAATCAAATAATAAAAGAAACACAATCCAAAAAGGGTTCTGAGGCTCGCCTACTGGGAAAGCGATTCGCCTAAGAGGTTAGGCGAGCTCAGGTGAGCTCCCCGAAGTTGACGGACCACAATTTAATTTAACTCAAGCATGAAAGGCGGAGTCATCTCCGATTTGGCGATTCACCGAGTTGGATTCGACGGACTAAGACAAGTCTGCCAAAAGTGACAATGCCAAATTAAAAGGAACAGGAGCATAGGGCAATGCCCACTCCCACTCCCACTTGGCGATACGCTGAGTGGGTTTCAGCGAGCTAAGACAAGCCCGCCGAATGGGATAGTACTCTGGTCACATATTCAAGTACAAAAGGCGGTCTGGTACTCGGTGATTTGCCTAATCACCTTGGCGAGTTAAGACAAGCCCGTTGAACAGGTAACTTTCAGCTTAATGCCTATTTTTCACAATTTCAACACCAATACGTAACAATACCCAAATAGTTCTACAGTCTACCCACATGCTTTACTACCCATGAGTACTCATACTTCCCCCAGATTTCAAAAAGTACTGCCCAAATTGACAATTTGCCCTTAAGAAAGTCGTCACTTTATCTATCATTGGGCAAATACAAGTCTTCAGGGTAACATTGGGCTAATCAGACTTCACCCATACTCAATTCAAGCAAGACTCGGTGCATTTAATGATTCAATTTCATATTTACACCCTTACAATCAATTTTAACAATTTCCAGTACAAAGTCAACTATCCTTACTCATGGGCACTGTTCAATACGATGCATATATCACTACCCACAACTTAACTCTAGATGGTCTACTAAACTATGGTGTTTAACAATATCTCCACCTTGGGAACATTCATCCTCGAATGACACTCTAGGCACTTCTTAAGGTCACAACTCTAGACTAGCAACCCATCATGCATGCAACTCATCTAAATGCATATAAACAAATGAGGAACTTCATCTCTAAGCTAAAATATATTCAATGCAACACAAGGAAGTATGAACTACATCTAACAACCCATTATGCTTGTAATCTCATAACTGATCATGTCCAAAGAGGAACTACCATCTCCAAGCTAAATCATGCTCAACATATACTCATGGAGCCTATATGCAATCTATACTCAAAGTATGCATTCAAGGAGGAACTCTCAACTCCAAGCTAAGACATGCTCATTTAATCATCTCATGAAGTTCCATAGGCAACTCTACTCAATGCACCACAACATGAGGAAACAATTATATAACCTCATTTTCTTACTAAAACATAATTTTTCAAGAACATACATATAAGGGAATCATGGCAACACATAATCACACAATGACCTTGCTAACTAAGAACCTCATCTCCCCCTTGGGAGCAAGCCTAAACGGACTTCCTAAGCACCATTCATTTCAATTTAACTAAGGTCGGATTAAGTCATCACTAAGCCTTCACATTCATCACACATGGAGATTCTAAACTATGGTGTACTATACTACTACCCTTTCTTTTATAGGAGTCTATTAATTACCACATCTAGGTATTATCTAGACATTCTACTCATAATGACCATACTTAAGTTCTATCTTAACAAGGTAACTAACTCCTTGAAGTTGGTCAACACCTAAACATATCTCCCTCACCTTAGCTAGGTGGTACATGCAACCCTCAAAGTCAACCTTAAGACAAAACATACTCCAAACTTATGGCATAGACTTTTCCACCTTCCACTCACGGATAGGCTCATTCGGGAACTAACAATTTGACTATACGGGTTCTACAATCACATAGGAGCATAAAAATAATACTACCAATCCATCCTAAGGATGACATCTAAATATAGCATATCAAGTCCTATCTAGTCACATAGCCACAATTGGCATCACAACCAACATTTTCTCCCTTGCTCCTTGTAGCATGAGCCCTTCGAGTAGTCATATCCTGAAGACCATCGGATAAAGAGTAGGAGAAAGACCTTATAGAGTTAAACCCTATGGAACGACTTAGAGAATGAAGAAGTGAGATTTCCTAATCATCTAATAGATTCCTATTCATAAATGTGGCGCGCTTCACACTTATGAACAAGACTCTACTAGACGTGATTTTGAGACAAATCCTAGAATCATTCTAAACCTTGTGCTCTGATTACCAAGTTTGTCACGACCCAGGGGTACACCCTAGATGTAGCATGGCGTACTAGACCCCGAAAGGCCTAAGACAAGCCACTTAGCATATCATAACATAAAGTACGTAGAAATGATGCGGGAATTTTAAAAAAAAATCATAACAATCGAAGTCTCAGAAAAGCAAAGTGGAAGTCTTACTACACTTTGTCTCAAACCATCTAATACAACTCTGAATACTCTTGGGTCATAACCCATACAATAGTCTAAAACATAAGGAAAAGACTTAAAAGGAAATTGTGGCTTTATCCTCGATGCTATGAGGACTCACCAATCTTCAACTCATTTGCACTTCTAGAAACCTATCCTCAAGAATGGAACTCAAGTCGTCGGACCCTACATTTGATAAGAATGTAGACAAGAGTATGCATTAGTACAAAATATACTAAATATGTTAGATAGCATGACATCATAGGATCATAACAAAATGGGTAGTCAACAAGAGACATAAACTTAAGAGATAATATCATGGTCATAAGCATAATCTCCAGCATAGTCATAACGTGAGCATAAGTCAACATAAGGCATGATCCAATAGCATAAGAGATACCATATAATCATAACATGGTCACTACTTAGACCTTCATATCATAAGAGAACTATTTCATAAGTAACCTTAAAGCATACTTGTGCAATGCATGAATAAGATTCTATAATCCCATCCACACTAAGTATAACCTATAGGTCATCAAAATCATACTTACCATTCTTTTTTATCTCATCCCTAGCTTACTTCATATAGACAAGGGAACTATCGCCTTTAGTCAACCTATCATGGAAGGCAACTATAGCAACAATCCAAGCTAAGCATACATCATATAAGAGAAACACTCCATAAGTAGCTTCAAGTCATACTTGTGAAATGCATGGATAAGACCCCATAATCCTACCCATACTAAGTACAACTTTAGGCCATCATACATACTCATAGGTTGGGGACTAGTCCCTCTTTGCTATTTGACATTATTTATTTAAGGCACTTTTCTACTTAGTATAAGGCAAGTCAATACACATGAATGATTTCTATCTATCAATTCAAGGCTACCAAGGAATAGCACCCTACTAGGCTAGACCAAGCTACCATGGAAGACATACTAACATGCAAGTCCAAGCTACTACTACTAAAACCAAGCTACCATGGAGAGCATACTATCATGCAAGTCCAAGCTATACAAGGAAGGGTACAAATGTTCTATCCTAGCTACCATGCAAGCACTCTAGGATGCTAGTCCAAGCTACCCCCTTAGGAGAGTATGAGTTCTCAATCCTAAGCTACCATGAAATGCTCTTGGCCTAACCAAGTCATGCTACCATGAAGGCATTCTATAATGCAAGTTCAAGCTACCCTTAGGAGAGTGTAATTCTTTAATCCCAGGCTACCATGAAACCTAGTAACTCAAGCTACCATGAAAGCATTCTATAATTCTAGTTCAAGCTATCCTTAGGAGAGTGTGATTCCTCAATCCTAAGCTACCATGAAATGGTCTTGTCTTACCAAGTCAAGCTATACATGAAAGGATCTTATGTCCTAACTTCCAGCTATTCTAGTCTAACATGCTCTGATTCATTTTAGTTGAGTAAACCTTTCAACCTACAACCATTCTATGTGAGAAGACCTTTCACATTCTACATACATACATTCATAAGGTAGTCTAGGTGAGCAAAGACCTTCCACCACAGTTCTATTACCATTCTCATATAGGCTTCACTCTCAAAGCCATTACATTGCATAGCTCATCATATTAGCTTTACTCTCAAAACCCAAGTGATAAACATTCATGATCAATCATATATATTTAAATATAATTCAATTCATGTTTACATACTTCTATTCTTGAACAATTACTATACATCTCATCAATTCTAGAAGGTCACCTATGAATCCTCAAATTCACTTCCCAAGGCATAAACCCACATTACTTCAATTTCATCAATTAGACTAGGGTTCACCATAGAAAACATGCAATATCATCATAATATCATGATTCAATACTAAATCAATCATAAATAAGTACTATCCACTCAATTGGAATCATACCCAACTTAACCCACAATTTTGGAAGGAACCCTAACTTGAATTGAGGATTTCCTCTTCACAATTGGGGGAATTCTAGGGGATCCATGGAATGAAGAATCAATGGATGAATAAGCTAACATACCTTGGATACAAAGCCTTACAAATCTTGCAACAATGGAGTCTTGTTCTTGACCTAGGCTTCAAGCTCTATCTTCTTCTTCAAGTCTTAGAGAGAGAAATATTTGATAGGAGAGCTTTTGGATTTGATTTGGGTCTTAAGAAATAATGACTTAATTGGGGTGGTTAAAGGGTTCAAATAGCTTATATAGGTGTACTAAGACTATACAAAATTACCTCACTTAATAACCACCGAATTAGGAATTTCCCTAAGTACCCATCTCTATGCAGCCTACTACTAGGCACCACGACAGGGCTCACGAGCCGTGGTCCTTGGGCAGTGGCTTGGCCTTGGTGTCTTGGTCTCCATGCAGTGAAGACATGTCCACGGCCACTCCCATGAGCCGTATGGGCCTTCACGAGCCGTGAAGTGGCTCGTGTGGAAGTGGCTAACTTGGTCAGCCTTAAGGGGCACACTGCCTCACCTCCACGGGTGGCACCACGAGCCATCTAGGCTCTCGTGGTCATGGGCAATGCCATGGAAAGCATGGGGCGGCCTTGGCTCTTGTCTTGGCCCTTTCCCCTTTGCCTTGGTTAATGCCCTCAAGTCTTGACTTGTAGCCCTCAACTTAACCCTAGATGGTCTACTAAACTACGGGGTGTAACATGTACATAGGTTGGTTTAGTTTAGTTTTTCAATAAAAAAAGGGATAATACACAAGTACCCCCTAAACTATGACCGAATCTCAAAGACACACCATAACTAAACTGAGGTCCTATTACTACTCGAACTCAATTTTTTTATAATTTTGTACACCTTTTATGCTTACATGACATCCAAACGTCTCCCACGCGCCTCAACTACATGGAGTCATGGAGTGTGCCACGTAAGCCAAAAGGTGTATAAAATTATAAAAAAAAATGAGTTCAGAAAGGTAATAGGACCTTAGTTTAGTTAAGGTGTGTCTCGGAGATTTTGATCATAGTCTAAGGGGTACTTGTGCCTTGTACCTTAAAAAAACCTAAACCAAGATTCTTCTTCTTCTTATATAATTCTTATGTATATGAATTTGAATCCACTTTCTTGTTTCTACGGAACCAATCTTCTCAATTACGATCAACCTCTTTTGGAGCCCTTCTTGAACAAATATATTTCTATGGAAAAATAGAACGTCTTGTAGAAGTCTTTGCTAAGTATTTTTAGGTTACCCTATGGTTATTCAATTATGTTGGTTTATTAAATCTAAAAACCAAATCAAACCACATAAATTCGGGTTTTTCGGTTTCGGCTTTAGTCGGTTCTTTCGGGTTTTTTTTGGTTTTTTCGGTTTTTTACAACTATACAGTGTTTGATAAGGAGATCAAATATATTTTCACTTACCTGCGTGATAAGCTAAACTTTAAAAATGTTAAATGAATAGAAATATTCGAAAATACGGTAAAATTCACATGAGTACAAAATACTTTTATTGAAATATCAACGTTCATTATGTTAAATTAATAAGATTAAAGGCTACCATCAAACTGAATGAAAAAAAAAATATTTACAAAGTAAATTGTTAGCTTCGAATTTGAAAAAAGTATAACAATCTAATTGTAACTTTCGATCTTAATACAAAATAAAATATTTACAAAAATTTACAAGCCTAAATTTGAAATAATATATCTAAACATTGAAAACTATAAACTAACTAAATATATATTAACAAAGTAGATTATAAATAACATTTTTTATCTATAAATAAAATAAAATAATATATATATATATATATATATATTATGTCGGTTTGGTTTGAGTTCGGTTTGAATTTTTTTATTTTAATACCAAACGAAACCAAGAGTGGTCAACGCCAAACCAATCAAACCAAACCACAAATTGTTTTTTTTTTTGCAGTTTGATTTGGTTCGTCGGTTTGGTTTGACTTTGCGGTTTGGCTTGTACACCCCTACTAGCAAGTATAATTCATGAAATATTGATAACTAACACAAGCTAGGGGTTTTGAGTTCTATACATGGGACTACAATAATCTCCAAGAAACATGTGATCAATAACATAGAAACTATAACAGCTAAATTTCAATGTATAATTCATGAAATACTGATAACTAACACATGTGAAAATAACATAAAAACTATAACAACTAAATTTCAATGGATCCCTAAGATTTAGGAACCCTAGGTTTGAACTATTTATGGAGAAACTGAAGAATTAACTAATTCTAGGGACCCAATGGGTGAAAGGAATCCACTAGTGAAATCCCACATACCTGGTGGCAAAACTATGGAGAAATTCTTTGGATATCGGGGCTGAACTTGAAAAAGACCTCTACTTGTTCTTGGGAGAAATTGTCGCCTCTTTCTCTTCTTTTCTTTCCAAGTTGGATGATTTTAGGAGAATGAGGGTTTTAGGTAGTTTCTGATTAGATAACTAGGCTTAGACCGAGTAAAACGACGTAGTTTCAGCACCAAACGACGTAGTTTAAGTACCAAACGCATAGGAGAAAAGACCAATGCGACCCTGACTTAAATGCTGACAAAGTGACTTCAAGAGGGGCTTCACGGGCCATCATGATCACCACGGCCCGTCTAGCAGGTCATGAAGATGCCCTGCCCGACATGACTTCACTATAACAGGCATAAAATTTACTCTGGGCTCGGAATTAGGAAATTTCGGCGGTGTTGGAAAGAGTACTCAAAGATCTTTAATTTTATAGGTCATGGGCCACCTAATTCATTTTTTGCTGAAAGATATGATTGTTTGAAGTTAACCCAAAACTCAAAACTTGACAAGCCTCTTTCACGGACGACTTCATAGTCTGTGTGAAGCTCCACGGACCGTTTAAGCGATCGTGGTCCTTCCTAGTAGCTTGGGGGTTCTGTGCCCCTTTTCTCGGATGACCTCACGGTCAATGTGAAGCTTCATGGACCATTGTGGATTTCGCGATCCTTCACAGTAGGTTAGAGGTTCTGGGCTTCTTTTCACGGACGACCTCACGGTCTGTGTGAAGCTCCACGGACCGTTTAGGCATCTGTGGTCCCTCACCTTGGCTGGGTTCAACTCCACGAGCAGGGAGATGGGTCGTGGTTCTTTTCACGACCCATGGATCCCTCCATGGTTTGCCCTTCTCTCTTGTTCAATCCTAGTTTAGATTTTTGAGGTGTTACATGGCAGACTGCGACTAACGTTATCAACACATTTGGCAAATCGTCTAAGGAGCTTAAGCCCGTAGATGAGTCTTGAATGAGTTCAAAACCTGAAGATCAATTTGGTGGACTCAATGGAGTTCGCTTAGTGCACTTCGGTAGATTGTTGACTGGATCCCTATTCGCCAAAGTTGACAGTACCATTTTTCTAATTTTTCAACATAGAAGGCGAATATAAAGATTTCTAAACAATGGTTTCGGTGGATCGCCGACATGGTTTTGGCATCGCCGAAGTTTCTTTTCTCAATATTTTGACTTCTTTTTAACCTGCACTCACAACACACCTGATTGAAAACATTATAATAAACTTGGATTGCCTCCTAAGAAGCGCCTTATTTAACATCGTGGCACGACACAATTCTCACTTCATAAACATTCATTTTTTTTATTTGGGATGGTGTCACTAAGCAACATTCCCTTTTGCCTTGGATTGAGATGGGTGGAGATCTGAAACATTTGAGTTTCCAGCTGCTCAATTGACATTGAATGAGAAACAACCGTTTGAGTCAAGGTGGATAAGTCATTTTTAAAATCCTTCAACACCTTGTCGGACTCTTCAACCTTGTTGAAGATCCTTGTAAGCATTTTGTTGGTTCAATTTCCTTCCGGTCCAGCTTGTTCCTTTAGTTTTGGGCGATCATGAGGTGGGATATACCTATCTTATAGCTTCCCTATCTCAACAATTACCACCTCGATCTCTCCAACCGTTATCTCGATCCTTATTCCAATCTTGATTCCCACCGTGTCTTGGGTAGTTAGGATGAGAACCCCCCCTCCCCCCAAATAATTTTTCAAGTAGTTTACTTCCTCGTTGTATAATCCTCAAACTTGGCATCCTCCGAGCACTGCCCACTGCTTGTTCCAACTGTATTTACCTTTTTCACTGTGCCTCCCATGATATGTTTGGATAGCAAGTCGAGTTGAGTAATCATTTTAGTCATATTTTCATCATGCTCATGATTTATTTTTATTTGCTCCCTGTTTGTTCCCTATTATTGAGACGATACTTAATTCTCTCTAGTATGTCATGCTCGATTCAATTTTGTCATATCATCCAGCAACAATATTACCACATCAAACGATTGTCACATCAGCCCACCTTGGATAAGTTGATCAGCAAATCCCTTGTTAACTGAATCAAGGCTATGATAAAAGTATTGCAGAAGCAAATTGTCTGGAACACTATGTATTGGACATTGTAGAAGTAATTTCCGGAATCGAAACCATGTCTCGTGAAGAGGTTCACCTCCCACTCTTTTGAAGATCTGTATGTTGTCCCTAAGCTTAACCTTTTTTAGGGAGGAAAGAATATCTTTAAGAAAGCATCAGTCAACTCCTCCCAAGAAGTGCTAAAATTATACGATAACTCAGCCAGCCATCTTGTGGCTTCCCCCGTCAAAGAAAAAGGAAATAATCTCAAACGAATCGACTCTTGTGAGATGTTCTTAAAGACGAACGGCCCACATATATCCACAAAATTTCGAAGGTGTTCATGAGGGTCCTCATGAGCCAATCCGCTGAACATTCCTCTCTTTTAGAGAAGTTGTAGTATTGTTCAGGTTACATGGAATACTGCCCTCCCTATTGTGGGTGGTAATCGGGTAGCTCCATTGGTTGCAATGACATTCATGTACATGTCATTTGCCTCGCTCATATTATCGTTTTACCTATAGTGACTATCGTTGTCACCACCATTATCACTCAATTTAGACCTGCAAATCAACAATACAAAAATACCAAGCAACAGTCTACTATAACAGCCATCTTGTGGACACTACTCTTATTTCGATCTGATAACATCAATTCATAGAATCTCCTTTCAGTCTCATCTATGTGAATAACAAAATAACCCATTACTTTAAGATATCTCTCTTTCGAGCAGATTTGGGGCAAATCGATCTGAACCATAATCCCTTTTTCAAGCAAACTATAGAAATTAAACTAATTACCCACTCTAATTGATCTCTTTTGAGCATCAATCAGAGATTTAAAAAAAAATAGGATTAAGAGCCTATTTGGATTGACTTAAAAAGTAGTTTTTAAGGAAAAAATAAAAAGTCAAATTAAAATGAATTGTAAGTCAAAAAATAAAAAGTAGGGGGAGACCTACATTTGGTTTTTGACTTATTTTAAATCATTTAAAACTTATTTTAAGTCATTTTTGACCTTGTCAAACACTTCCTAACTTATTTTAAGTCATTTTTGAATTATTTTAAGTTATTTTTTATATTGGTCAAACACTTCAGAAGTCAAAAACTGAATTAAAAGTAGGTTTGACCAACTTTTAAGCAATCCAAATACCCTCTAAGTTTGCAACCTTAACCCATAAGTTAACCTCATGCTAATTAGCCTAAATCCATGAATGAACAACAATAAAACAGAGCAAAACACAATACCCACTACATTAAATCAACACCCAACCCCATAATTACACCATTAGACTTGGGGTTTTATCCACCCATCACAAAAAAGTAAAGAAATTATACCTATCGTGATAGCAACCATGGATGTGATGAAATTAAGCAAGTATAATCAATACCCACTTTGATTTCAACTTTTAATTGTCAATTGAAAAAGTAAAATTGAAAACTCCAAACTAAAGATGTTCATTACAAGGTGAAATATCTCATACACAAAGCTCTCAAAAAGTACTCTATTCCAACTCTGTCTAAAAAAACTCTCAAAAGCTCTCTATTTTCTCTCTCCTTTGGGCTATTTATAGTTTCCCAAAATTTGGCCTAAAGTTTACAATGTAACCAACTCGACGAAATTAGTCGGGCTCGCCAAGCCTGATCGATGGATCGTCGTCTGTTCCTTAGCTCACCTTTCATTTCCTTCAGGCTTCATGTGTTTGGACCTCAGTTGGCAAACTCATTCGAGTCTACCTTTCACATTCGGTTGATCACCGATTACCGCCTTTGTTCACCTTTTAAGCCTTCATTTTTCATCCAAGTCTTGTCACCTTTCATGATGATCATCTAGTTTTCTTTTCAATTTCGGAAAATCACCGTTTCACTTCTGGTTCGCCAACTTACCTCGATTATCTTCAGTTGTGAACACTGTCACTTTGGGCGACATCATGCCATTAGGGCGATTCACCCTTTTGGTTAGGTGACTCCTAGTGTTGAGTTTACACTTCTTTCAATGTTTTTGGCCTTACTTTCAAGTATTTATCCCCCGCCTTGTCCTTTAGCCTTCATAGCTTCAATCATCAAAATATCATCAGAATAGGACATAATTAGGCATTGAGGATACTAATTATTGAACTAAAAAGGCCTCAAATAAGTGTAAATATACCACTCATCACTTATCCATAGCTTGATGGACAAGGTCTGGTTCTACTAGTTCTACCTCACCAACTTTGAACCACCAAATATGAGACCTACACCTTTACCTGTATAGAGCTTAGAATGGTGTCATCTTGATACTGCATGATAACTATTGTTATAAGTAAATTCAATAAGAGGAAAATGGTCATTCCAATGACCTTTAAAATCTATGAAAAAATACTGCATCATAACCTCAAGTGTCTGAATTGTGTGCTCAATCTAACCATTTATCTTAGGGGGGGGAAGTAGTACCGAGATTAACTTAGGTAGCTAACCCTTGCTAGAAGAACTTCTAAGAGTTTGTGGTGAACTGAGCATCTCGATTGTAAATAATAGTAAGTGGGGTCCCTTATATTTTAACAATTTCCTAGATATACAGTTTAGCATAATCCTCCATTGAATAGGCGGTTTTAAAAGGCAAGAAATGTGATATCTTAGTGAGTTGGTCTACGAAGATAATCCAAATTGAATTATGTTTTCGGAATGAGCGAGGTAAAGTTATCACAAAACACATATTTATCACCTCTCATTTACACAAGGGAATTTCTATATTTTGCGTCAACCCATCAGGCCTCTGATGCTTGACTTTTATCTACTAACAATATAGACACTTAGGGATCGTTTAGTAGAATGTATTAGTAAAAATAATGCATGCATTAGCTATATGTATTAGTAGTCCCTTGTTTGGTGCTCTATTGTGTATTGAGAAGTGTATTACTAATACCATGGATTTCTAGGTATTAGTAATGCAAATGATTTAATACATGCATTAGCATGGTTAAAGACCCAGTTACCCCTCAAAAGCACTTTTACATCTTTTCCACCATAATTGTGAAGGATACTTTTGTAAATAAATATTTTTATACAATGCATACTATTTTCAATACACCAAACCAAACAATCCATAAGAAATAATCTATACATAACTAATGCAAGTATAACTAATACATGCATTACTAATGCAAGCATTACTAATACACTCTATTGAGCATTATTTTTATACATTCTACCAAACGAACCCTTAGCCACGAAGTACATTATTTTTCATGTTATTTCATCAATAAATTAAACCTCTTTAATGTTGCGATATATCTTGGTAGAGTCGAATGGATGGAATATCTCAACTATGTGCCTCTATCATAATTCTCTCTCAAGTCCATCTATATCTGAAACACATAACCAACCTTGGTACATTAATGTAGCATCTCCTTTTTTTTTAAAGTCGTTATCTTGTGCTTGTGAACCCCTTTATTTAACTAAAGCAAGATAAGGTCACTAAATTATTTCTCCTTTACTTTCACTAGTAAAGACGATTTGACCCTATTCTGAATACCACACCACCATACTTGTAGTCTAAAAGTCAGACCCCGGGCTTTTTAATCGATGGATATCTTTTGCCATTTCCTTTTTGCCTTCCTCCATATAATATAAATTTCCCACGTAGAGACGTATATAAGCATCAACTATCATATTTGCCTTCCCTGGATGATAGACAATGTCAACATCATAATCCTTAAGCAATTCAATTCATCTCCTCTGACTGAGGTTCAAATCTCTTTACTTGAAAATGTACTAAAGGCTTTTATGATCGGTGAAGATATCAACATGAACTTCATATAGATAATAGTGCCAAATCTTCAGTGAAAGCACTAAATATCTAACTCTAAATAGTAAATTGGATAGTTCTTCTCATGATTATTGAGTTGCCTGGAAGTGTAAGCTGCTACATTCCCATATTGTATAAGACCACACCTAAAACTAATTCCCAAAAAATCACAATATACTATGAACCTATCGATTCCATGTGGTAGGAGAAAACAAGAGCAAAAATCAACTTAATTTTTAACTTTTGGAAACTTTTCTCACACCCGTCCAACCATTGGAACTTGGTGTTTTTCTAAGTCAGTTTGGTCAATGGGGAAGCAATAGAGGAAAAGTCATCTAAAAATATCATATAATATCCAGACAAATCCAAGAAATTTTGAATCTCTATTAGAGTAGGCCTTAGCAAATTCTTTACAACCTCAATCTTCTAGGATTTTACTTTGATATTTTCCACTGGAAACTACATGGCCTAGAAATTCAGTGACTTCATCCAACATTCACACTTGGAAAATATAGAAAAAAACTTGCGATCCTAAAATGTTTGCAACACTAATCTAAGGTGATCTGTATATTCCTTCATCACTCTACAAGTGAGCTAATATGTCATCGATGAATACAATCACAAACATATCAATATAACACTTCATCACTCTCTTTGACTTTCAATTGATGGTATCGTGATTTGAGGTCAATCTTGGAACAACTCACTTGTCTATTTAAAATTGGTGGAATAAATCATCATTTCTAGAAAGTGGATATTTATTCTTAATTGTGACTTTGTTCAATCGATGATAATCTCCAACGGTCATCAATACACATCCTCAGTGACCAATATTTATTTCAGAAAAATAATACCAAGGTGTCCTAAGGGAAGATGGTTGGTCTAATATCTCATTTATAAAGGAGGTCCTTCAACTTTCTTGGAGTCATTCTATATGGAAGAATTGATCTTGGTTCCTGGAAGTGCATTGATTCTAAAGTCAATCTCTTTGTTAGGAGGAACTATGGGAAGTTCGTGTGGTAACACTTCCAAATATTCATGCACAACTGGAACAGATTGAAGAATCGATGCCTTAGCATATGCATCCCTAACTTGGACTAATTGGTAAATACACCCTTTGGAATCAGTCTCCTTTCTTAAAATAAGAAATAAATCTACCCATAGGTACTACAACATCACCATTCCGTTATAGGACCAATTCATTTGGAAATTGGAACTTCACAACTTTTTTCTAACAATAACATTGTACAATAACAACCAATCCATACCCTTATAAAATCAAAGTCGACCATTTCTAATTTAATCAAATTAGTTGTAGTGTATGGATGACACATAGTAACCGTATAACCCCTATAAACCCATATAGCCATAAATGACTCACTGACTGACTGGGTAGATAGAGAAAATACTTTATGTAGTTGTTCTGCTATACCCTACATTTCTTATCAATAAAATTGGTCACATACTATAAAATAGATATGAGATCTATAAAAGTATAAGTATCATGAGTGAAAATTGTCAATATACTTGTGATGACATCTAGAGATGCCTTTGAATCCTGACGGCTAACTAATGCATATAAATAGTTTTGACCTCCACATGTCCCTAACCTTCCACTTATAACCATGCCTCATCCAGCTAGGTCTTAAGAGACATAAGGAGTTGTTGAATTAGTAGAGTGAGCCACATTACCATCGTTACCCTATCTAGATAGAAAGTCGCTTTGATAATGGACTCGAAGACCATGTCCATAACATGCATTCATACGTGTCATACCCCGACTTAGGAAAGCAACTAGCACCTGGTGACACACTTGAATCTGAGCCGAGCCTTGGTGGACAACTACGCCACCAACGTAATATCAACCATAAAATCAAGAAAACAAACATATATATCTTGGCTTAAAAAAAAGTTCTCGGTCGACAAGGCCTTTGTCAACAAAACTAGCAATCAACTCAGTTGATCATAACAATTCATATAGAACAAAAACTACATCTTGTGTGGGTTGTCGAGGTCACCATGATATCTAAAAATATATAAACTGAACACATATAAGGTCAATTGGTCATTGTCTAAATGGGAAAAATAACAAGGTCAGCACAGCTGACAACGCACATCTATACAACTTAAAGTCTACAAGCCTCTAAGAGTAATATACTTGGTTGGGACAAGGCCTCGAGCTACCCATCAACTGAACATGAAAAAATACTACCAAACCTTTAGATCTGGCAATTCCCGAAGAAATGGGGCTAACCAATCTGATGTAACTCGGCTACTCTTACTAAGGAGACCTGTATACCAATCAATTAGGACTTGCAAGCAAGAATGTAGTGCCCCCAAGAAATAGGGCATCAGTTAGAAATAATAATTGTACTGAGTATGAAAAACAATAGAATAATTGAGCAAGTATCATAATATACTGAAAATAATCAGACAAGGAAGACAAGAATAAGATGAGTGTACTGAAATGCTCCTGAATCTAACATACCAAAACAATCAAACAATAACCTAACCAAGTCCACATATGCTCAGCAAGTACAGATGGCAAACAAGACCATCTACTTGGGCCCCGTATAAGTCCGAAAGGTGCCAATTCAGTATATATACCTTTATCGATAGTCCCTTTATCCCCGTAGGGAGTCATTACACCTCAATATCCCCTCAAGAACTCTACACATAACACCGAAGGCAATCAGTGCCTTCTAATAGCCCCGTAGGCAGCACATAGTCCTCTTAGGCATCAATATCGCATTGTAAGTAGCATAGAGCCCTGTAAGGCATTAATATAGCCCCACAAGCAGAACATAGCCCTCTTAGGCATCAATATAGACCGCAGGCAGAACATAGCCCTCTAAGGCATTAATATAGCCCCGTAGACAGTACATAGCCCTCTTAGGCATCAACATAGCACCATAATCAGAAATCACATTCCTGCAGCTAACCACAATAGACCCAAGGGAAATAACAACAATTCAATATGTCGAAGACGAGCAATATATCTATAAGTAGCTCATAAAAACAATCATTATGCCTTACCTAAATATGGAGACGCTAATTAAAAAATATAGATTCTAATGGGGAATGTAGGTATCAACCACAACAACTAACATAATCAAATAAGGCTATGAATAACATGGCTATGACAACTAGCCATATCCTTTCTTTGACTTACTATATCTTAATCACAAAATGCCCCTATAGCTACATCTTGAGCCCTTTTGGGCTTCTATAGTTGTATCTCAGCCTTTTGGGCTCCTATAATTGTATCTGAGCATTTAGTGCATCTATAACCACCCCTCAAGCAAACAAGGCTTTAGTGAGGGTCAGTAATGTCAACTTAGGCATAAATGAAGTCCATAAGTGAGTAGAATTCAATATAGCTCTGCAAACTTTAACATAGACTTTCTGGATATTTTACAACTCTTATAAGATAAGGACAACCTCATAGGGAACTTACAATATTCATAGTACTTTCTAGGCAACAAATAAAGGGACATTTATATGTACATGGCTCAATTTCTTAGTCCAAAATACTAACAGTTGACGAAATAGCCATTGTAAGCATCAAACAATTTTCTAACTTATCAACAAGTAAGGTGTCTTTCTAAGCGACCTGCACAATAATTTGTATGCCATATCAAAGTATAAGGTCACTAAAAAATAAGCAAAACAACCGGAAGGTCACCACCATAACTCAATAGGCAACCATGATAAGATTTACCTGAAGGCAAAACAACAACTCTAATTCTTTAGCTCTATAGGTTTCAAGATACATCAAAGGCCCGTAGGTGTGTTATGTAGTTCATAGGTGTTGCAATCACATTATTTCTATGTCAAATAATTGTTATGACGCCAATATCAACATGAAATTCTAAGAAATTAATTACAAAGACCTTCAGGTATTGACGAAGCAACAAGCTATCAATAGCCAGCTAAGCGATGACAATTTATATAAGAAGATTTTTAGGTTGCTTTTAACATGAGGCACAGCTAAACAAGAATAATCTCGATAAAATAAAGTCATGTGTACACACACACACACACACACACACACATATATATATATATATATATATATATATATATACAACTCTAGCATCCATCTTAATTAAGAACTATTATGGCTATGAGTATTGTCGTGACAAAGAACAAGTCTTATTACTATACGACGAAGAAACTTGCCAAAAATTTAGCCTTAACATACCTTGTCCTATTGAATTCACATCGAAAATAACCTTTTCCCCCACTCCTACAACACTACAACAGGGATAATCTTAATCAATAATAAGAATAGGAATTACTATGACAATCCGATAATTGATACAATTTTTTGTTGTAAATTACTATTTACAGCTTATCGAAGCTAAAATTAACAAAAGAAGAGTCTTACATGTATCTCAAAATCGTAAAACTACTCAAAACCTCATAACGTAGCAAAACCCATGATGTCGCAACACCAATAAAGCTATACCGCACAATCCATGGAGAAAATTATACCAAAATGACGAGTCACGGTGTAGAGCAATTTCTGTTAAGCTCTTATGTCGAGAACATGGAGATAAACATAGGATTTTTAGATGTTTTTATCTTTTTTTTGCCAGGTTTAGTACAAAAAAATGAGCTCCAAAGAAGAAGGTGGGGATTTTTAAAGACCTCCACCGACCTTAGGGCCCACTCACGAATTTTCATTCACTATTTCACGGAAATGGAAAGATATCTCTATTCTAAAGTCGCATAGGCAAATAATTTAATTCTTTGAAAACAAGACTCATAGACCTTTGATTTGATAGGTTTCTGGTCCTCTAACTCTTTATATTGGGAGAAAAGCTCTAAGACATTTGACCCAAATTTTGGAGAATTCATCAAAGTAACTTGCAATAAGTTTTGTCAACTTTTATTTTGCAACTTGCTTGACTTTAAATATTAAGATAAGATCATTAAACTCATAAAATATCATTCTTATGATATTAGGAACTCTTGGACATATCCCAAAATTATGAGCATATCACTTAAATTATACGGGGTGTTACAATACCCATATGACACTCCTTGTGATGCCCCAGCTTAAGATAAGAAGTTTCACACCAGCAAAACACAGGAGAGATGTTGGGTATATAAGTAAGCAGGCCTTACTAATTAGTGTCGCGTTTTAAAGTTGTGTGAGCCTAGGCCCAAAGTAGACAATATCACTATCGGATTGGGCCGTTACACTCCCCCTAAATTTCATTTGCCATATTTATTACACGGAGGACATTGTAAATTACTATGACCTACGTTGGTATGTGATTGTAAGCCTAGTGCTCTGAAACTCTATCCATGACTAGTCTGACCTTTCTAATCATACTTGGGTCTCATTATCTCATAGATGGTGCATTGGCCACATAAGGTGAAGGGTCTTGATGACCTCATATTCAAGAAGGACTTTCCATTACCTCCCTAATATCCACAATTATTGTTAATTGATATGTCCCTCTTATTCTTCACCTTATCATTACTGGATATATAACCTTCAACTTACTCTCTTTCATTTGATGTACAAAATCCATCAACCTAGAAATATTTATATCTTTGTTCAATAATGTTGTAAAACACTAGCTCACCACATAGGATCCATTTATGAGCACAACTCAACACATCCTCGCTTGCATAGTACAAAACAATCTAGGAGCAAATTGGGAAGTAATCTTGAGACATAATCAGTCACACCTGTGTACTGCAAACTCATCGGCCTAGGTATCCCTAATCTCTGAGGGTAAAAAGTGATCAACAAAGGCTCATACAAAATCCTTCTAGATTACGGAAGATGTATCCCCTCCTCGTGAATCTTCTCATGACTCATACCACATAATCACAACATCCTTTAACTTATAGGAGAAAAATTTATCTTTCTCTGTCTCATTAGCATGAATGACTCAAAAAAGGCTCTATATCTTATTGATTAAGTTTTGGGGGTCCTATTCGGGGTTGGACCCCGTGAAAACTTAAGGATTCATACAAATCAATTCCTTAATTCTAAAACATGCTGACCCATCTTGAGCACCAATACTTGAAGGTTTTTCCCCAATAACAAGCTAGGTGAGCAATTGAATGGATCCCCTAATGTCCTAGGGAAGATCCTAGATTGATGGCTAACTCAGATTCGTATGTTAAAGAGAACATTGGCGAGGTAATTTTCTCTGAAATCAAAAAAGAATACACACTTACTCCGGGGATAAATTAGAGTGTGTGACTCATATTGTCCTCGATGTCTTCCAATAGATTCATATTGATAGGAAAAAATTAATGACTATAATAAATGACCCTTCGTTTGAATCTAAAGAATAAAAAATGAATTTGATGATCTAAAAAATGAGGCTTTACATTGAAAGATGAGAAGGCAGGGTTGGAGATTGAAATGTTTCTAGTTGTACCTATTAAAGAGAAGAATCATTGTCACGATCCAAAGCATACCCTAGACGTGACATGACGTATAGGACCCCAAGAGGCTCTACACAAACCACTTGACATACATTCAACACACGAGAATATACAATAAGATAATTTTAGTAAGATGTCTCATATCATAAAAGAGAGTTTGAACATAAATGTAGAATTCTAACTATGTCTTGACAAGTCATTCTAAAATAACATAAGAGTGGTTGGGACGTAGCCCATACACCACACACAAAGTCTCAAAAGTGAACACTAAAAGCAGTAATTAATGGTCTTCATGGCTTTGCCCTCGGAGTATGAGGACTCACCAATACAATAACTATTACAAATCCAAATCTAACCACGGAGGGAGGGGGAATGTCGAACCTTATACTATGAAACAATATAGGTACAAATATGCATTAGTAAATAGAATGTACTAAGTATGGAGAAATATGCATAAACGTAGACATGATATCATAGTAGCCTTAAAACATGTAATTCATGACCAAGTAGAACATTTAAAAGCTTAGAAAGCAAAGTCACTAAAATCATGAGACAAGGTCAACCATTAAGTAAAAAACATAATGAAGGCTTTAAGGAAAAATCATAATTCTTTTATGGAATATTATCTTTAACCGACAATAGACCAAGTGAGCTATAACATGGAATCCGTTGTAACTCCCACATCAAAAAGGGAGAGTTTACTTTCCAAGATAGAACTTTGTATCATATCATTATTGCTATGTGGATCCACTAGCTAAGTCACTTAAGACAATCCTACAGGGGCACATAGTTTGGGACTAGAGATTTATACTAGAGACTACCCTATTTGAGCCTCCACCTTAAAGTCCTCTTGGTACTAAGTTAAATTCCAATGGAATAGATTAAGGCAACTATCAAAGCATAACCATAGGAAATGCAATTAACAAAATACCAATCCAAATCATAAAGCAGTATAAGAGTAGCTCCTTTCAAAACTATGATTTCATAAAGTAGTTCATATAAACACTTACCTTTCTAAGTATCTAAATCATGATTTCCTTTCAATTTTATGAGAAATCATTGATACTTAACATAAAAGTATCCTTAAGTCATAAATTCACCCTTTCATAAAACTTGCATAAAAACTCTTACCAATTCATGATCATAGGTCATAGGTGAAAATCAAAGCATGAAGCATGGGTCCATATGAAATCAATTATAAATCATGTAACTAGGTTAAATCATGCATGCTAAGATAGAATAACATCAATTGAATCATAATCAAAAGGACCCATGGAGATTGACATAAACCCTAATTAAATTAGAGATTGACATAAACCCTAATTGAATTGGAGATTTAAGTTCTTTTGGGGCCCAATGGACGAAAAGGATCCATTGGTGAATTCCCACATACCATGACAATCAAAACCTAAGCAAAGAGATTGAGATTGTGACCTTGAAGCTTGAAATCCTAACTTTCACCTTGGAGCTTGAGAGAGAATTGGAGGGGATGAACTTGGAGGGAATTTGGGGATTTGAGTGAAGGTGAGGGAATATGTTCAATTTCAAGGATTAATTCAGTTATAGGGGTAGTTATAGGATCAATACGACATAGTTTAGGGGTTAGGTGGGTAGGAAAAGGCCAAACCCCCCCAATAAAACTATCGAAACAGGTCTATGGTTTGGACCTACGATCCATAGGTCTTTCGACAGACCGTATTGGTCAACCGTGAAACCAAGTAATATAACCCATATTTAACCTACTTTCCACGAAACCATTTCTATAGACCGTGGACCTTTGTACGATCTGTAAACCCCATCTGTAGTCCTCAACTTTGAGTCCAAATATTCACTAAGTCTGTATCAACTCTAAGGGAACCTCCTACGGCCCGTAGACCATCCTACGACTCGTCCTGATCAATCATAGAACCAACTTCAAAAACTTGAATGTTCCCAAAACTTAAATAAGTTTCTACGAGTGTCATCTATGAGAGGTAGAGCCTTATACGAACCGTAGATGGGTCTCGTAGGACTGAGGCAATAGCTAAAAATGCAATCTTTCCTTTTCAATTTGACTTTCTAGTTTCCGAGGTGTTACAACCATACTAATGATACTCTAGAAGGACGATAGATTATTATAAAGGGTGTCAAGGATGCTATATGTGATGAAGATGAATAGAATAAAGTGCTTCAAGAAGAATTAAAGAGGGTCATGAATGAGATAAACAGAACACATCAAAGGACTATATCCTCTATGATTGTGACATCTTTGCATGAGACACAAAGCACTAGCAGACAAGGACTATGGTACAAAGAAGTAAGAACCAAAATAAAATCAAGGGACTCTGTATGTCTTCAAAAACCTAAAGTTTCTACTATGAATACTATGGGTATACGAAAAAAGCATACAAGGTCAAGATGTGGTCAATTCAAAGATACAAGCATAATATAGAGAAAAAGAAAAGAGAAGAACCTGGTTCCTCACAATAATCATGAGAAGCAACAAGACATTTGTATTTTCACATGAGTAAATCAAGACATTTTGGGTGCCTACAATTTGTGTCTTAATTGAAAAAAAAGGGTAAGGTAGGGGAACCAAGAGCATGTGGATAGGTCTTAACACATGTCAACTGATAAAAAAATATTTTCTCTTATTTGAAATCCTTTGAAAGGGAAGTGTGGGGCACAATAATGAATATTTGAAAATTTTCACTCCTAGGTGATGAAGATTAGAAGATCATATGAGGAGGAGTGTCATATATATAATGATGAAAGAAGCACATTCTTAAGTGTTGCACACCTAAGGAACCTGGTTCTATGATAAATATAACACAAATATGGAGATACAAAAAATACCATGTCTCCTTAGAAAACAACATTGAGTCTTTTGAGTTCACAAAAATAAATAAAGATTTTAGATCAATTGATCAAAAATCAAGGACTTCTAGGTTCACACTTGCAAAAGTCATATTCTATGAAGACAAGAATCATTGATGAATGAGATTTTCAACAAGTTTGAGTAATCAAAAAGGAAAGAAGCTAATAGGAGGATGTTGATGATAAATAAGGATATATGTTGATATATGATAGAAAATAAAATCAAAGGATTTGTATTGTCCTAGGTGAATAGAAAAGAACAATATAAAGAACCTAGTTCTTTGAATGTTATGCATGAAGAATATTTTCTAAGAGGGACTAGACAATAAAAAAGAGACAAAAAAAACATATCCCATGTGCTTAATAGAACAAATAAATAAAATTTTATGTGTGGATTGCATTGACTTGATCATGATATAAGATAGAAGATGCTCAACAGAACGGGAAAAGAAGGAAGTTGTTCGTTTTGATCAAGATGAGATTAAGAACTCTTGATTCCTAGTGAATTACTATAATGGTCACAATGGTAGTGGATGAATCTGAGACAAATATCTAGTTCACTTCTATACCTTTACTGGTATGTATGCATGGAATGATCAGGTAGTCTAGATAATGTTTAGTAATATTGTCCTATACTTAAGAATGATAAACCACATTGAAGAAAATAAAAGTAAACGAACCTAGTCCTTACAACTCATTTATGAATCTCTTTTCCTAATCGTCAGTCACATAGGCTTGCCTATACTGCTACACCAATAATCTAGGTTCCTGAGCCATATTTTTATATCATCCTACCAAAATCACATCATCATCAACCTTGCAACCAATCACTGGAAATCGGGATATTAGATCATGACTTCTTATCCCTACAAAGATTAACCCTTAAAAAATTTCCTTATTTAATTCAAGCAAAATATGACCTTAAAATCTTCAAATCCCTACTAACCAAAATTTCAAAACCAAAGATCAACATATAGGGGAAGCAATGATTCAAGGGAAAAATAAATGGAGGAGGACTATGAAGATGAAAATAGCTCAAGATTACAAGAAAAAAATATTAATGGCATGGGAATTGAAGAAGTTCACCATTATGAAAATCAAAGGTGAAAATCAAAGATGAAAGGGGACACTTGGTATTCTAAAAATTCAATCTTTAATTTTGATAAAGAGTTGAAGAGATAAAGAGACTGATAAAGAACATAGTTCTTTGGTTTTAGTCCATCAAATTAATATTAATGGACAAATCAAAAAGTGTGATAATAAAGACCTTCATGTTGATGTTTCATTGGGGGAAAGAAATCAGGTTCAAGGATCAAAGATTTGAAGTTAAAGAAGGAAATAAATAAGAAATTGAAGAATGTCACTACTACCCATAACAAGTTACTTGGGAACTCACTTAAAACCCCTTTCTTTTTACGGATCTAATTAAGTTCACATAATCAATCCACCTACTATGTTGCGATGTGTGGAAAATTATTCTTATGGAAGAGTTAGATAAGATCTCATATATTACTAAGTCATGATGATCAACATAGAGTTGATTCTTAAGTGGAAGAATTGTGCACCTGAGTGTACATGCACCAACAATGAGGTTTTATGTTCTTTTATGGGTTGTTATATGTTTGTTATTATCAAAAAGGGAAAATTTGTTGAGCTATGAGCATTGATCTTGAGAGCTACATGTGTTAGGAAGAGCAATATAAGCTAGAGAGTCATGTGTTAAGGCTAATAATATAAAGTTTTGATGATTAACAAATGAGTAGCAAAACATAACAAACTACATATGCAAGAACCAAGTCCTTCATAGGTCTTAACAAAAGACTAGTATTATTCATGACTTGAAAATGCTACAAGGAACCAGTTCCTATCCAGGTATACAACAAAGAGTTGTTATCAAGAGTGAAACATATATAGAGAATAAACAAAAAAGAACCTAGGTCCTTCACAATATATTGAAAGATATTGTTGATTCAGCCAAGACAGATTCAAAACGCGAAGAATGATTCCTTGAGAAATTAGGACCGCAAGAAATCCAATGAAACAAGAAGCAAGAAAAATATGAAAACATTATCACATTTACCAATGGGGAAGAAGCTTTCGAAAATAGGAGAAAAGTGTCCAAATGCATGGAGGAAACCAAGTCAAACAAGGAGTAAAATCTTAGAAAGCCTTGATCTAATTCGTGTTGAATTGGGAAGATAAGATCTACTCCTATATAAAGCACCAATTTGATTATATTGAAGTCATCCACTCAAAGAGAGATCACATAACAAGATAATTATATGTGTCTTGTATGAGAGAGTCAACTAACAACATTGCATATAACCTGTTCTTATCAAGAAATATATATAACAGTTCTAGTTGTTTAGTTGATTTGCTGAGTGTTTGTAACTTCTTAAGTTGATTTTTATTGTAAGGGATCCAACAAGTGGTAGAGATATTGATAAGAAGTCTAAGCATACAATTGAACCATATTATAGAGAGGGGGTAAGGTGCTATAGTGATTAGATTCTTAATTAGGTGTTATAGTGGTTAGCTCCTTAAAACATTGCAAACTCAAATTTAGTGGTAATGAGAGGGGGGTGGGGCATGGTTTTTAGACTCATGAGAGTGGAATTTTTTCACGTAATGTGTTGATTTATTTAAATTCCGCACTTACTTTTAATTTTGTTGTTGAAGAATTTGGTTCTTTAGAACACGTGGGAACAACATAAAATACATCAATACTTTTATTGATCGATTTGACTTATTGTGACATTTCATACTTCTAACTAAAAGAAGTCATTTGAATTCCTAGTGTCACGCCCCAAGTCCCATTGAGACGGACAATCACCCGATGCCCTAAGGATCCGAGAGAACCAACTTATAACTTGTGCTTATTGTACAGACAACTATGATAATTATAAATCTTTGATGAGCATAGTTGTAACACCTTAGATTCAAGAAAGCCTAGGAAGGGGTCAAGCGGGTAAGCCACAATCCCAAAATTAGACCATGGAACCCTCCACGGATCCCTACACGGGCCGTGAAGGGGACCACAGTCCATTAATGGGCTCATGGTAGGTTTCCAGAACCTGCCTGGCAAAGCTCCACCTTGACGGACGCCCAGACGGCCCGTGGTGATGATGACAGGTCGTCAAAGGGGTCGTCAAGTGGGTCAATCAGAAGGGGTTCTTCCCTGGTCACTGGTTAAGGACCACAGACGTCTAAACAGTTCGGGAAGCTCCACACGGACCGTGAAGTCATCCGTGAAGGAGACTTGTTAGACTTAGAGTTTAGGGTCAACTTCAAACGATCATATCTTTCAACACAAAATGAATTAGGTGACCCATGACCTACCAATTAAAGATCTCTGAATCATCTTTCTAACGGTACCAAGTTTTTCTAATTCCAAGCTTGGAGTAAAAAGCTATGCTCGAAATAGTGACGCCCTGTCGGGCAGAGCATCTTCACGACCCACTTGACAGGCCGTGGTGCTCTAGATGGCCCGTGAAGCCTATCTTGAAGCCACTTCGTCAGCTTTTAAGTCAGGGTCGCATTGGTCTTTTCCCCTATGCATTTGGTACTTAAACTACGTTGTTTAATGCTTAAACTACGTCGTTTTACTCAGTCTAAGCCTAATAATTTAGTCAGAAACTACTCAAAATCCTCATTCTCCAAAAAATCATCTAACTTAGAACAAAAAGAAGAAAAAAGAGACGATAGTTTCCCAAAGAACAAGCAAAGGTCTTCTTCATGTTCAACCCCAAAATTCAAAGGATTCCTCCGTAGTTTTCATCACCAGGTATGTGAGATTTCACTAGTGGGTTCCTTTCACCCATTAGGCCTCTAGAATTCAGTTAGTTCTTCAATTTCTCTTAAACTGTTCAGACCTAGGGTTTCCAAAACCTTGGTGATTCCTTGTGATTTCAGCTGCTATAGTTTCCACAATCTAAATAACATGTTTCTTCGAATATTTGCATAATTCCATGAATAGATTTCAGAACCCGACCTTGTATTACTATCAGTGCTCATGAATTTTACTTGCTAGGCAGATCAGTCAGAAAGCATGCTTTAGAATTCGAATGCCACATCTTTCAGTATATTTTTATGGCATTCTCAGATAGTATGTCAGTATTTTGAGCTACTCTATATTTCAGTTGTATTATAGCTTTACATTCAGTTGTGAATAGACTTAGCACCTAGTTGGACTAGGATTCAGCGTACCCTCAAAGTCCCAGAACTACATGCCAACGTAGGTTCAGAAGTCCCCTCTGTTCGGCATCATTTTTAGTGATCACGCCACAGTCATGCCTTTATACCATGGCAAGGTATATTGGGTCCTCTCGATGGGGCGTATACATCGGACTCCACGTTTAGCTCACGTGGTTTATGTCGGTTAATAATAGCTCTTACATTCATACTCTTATTGCATTGACCATGTTATCAACATTTACTTCAGAATATAGTTCAACATGTTATCTTCATGATTAGTACTTGGTCATTGCATCTAGCTCAGTTTTCAGTTATACTTCAGTATAATTTGTTTCCATGTTCAGTCTATATTGCTTAGTTTATATTGTTCAACTTGGTATCTATATCATGCATGCTCAGTACATTCAAAGTACTGACGCATATTTTGCGCTACATCATTGTATGATGTAGGTTCAGGCGCTCAACATCCAGATCGCGCTTAGTTCGACTTCCAACCCATACTCAGTAACATCAGTGGTGAGTCCTCATAGTTCGAAGGTGTTTCTTTATACTTTCAGTTTAGTTAACTTATTATTAGTCCTTTTAGTATTTTTAGAGTTAGCTGGGGACTTGTCCCAGCAGCTCATTAGTATTAGAGGCTTTCAGACATTTAATCAGTGTTTAGTTGTTTTGGGGTTGTTTCCCCTAGATATTTAGTTATATTTTATTTGGAGTCCTTTTAGTTTTGAATCATTTTTACAGTTATGCTTCCGCTTACTTAGTTATATTTTCAGTATGCTTGTGATATGACAGACTTAGGGTTAGCTTGGGGTCACTTGTGATCCTAGGTCCCGTGTTACGTCTAGGGGGTAGCCTCGGAGCGTGACAATAATAGGATACTCTAATAAAAAAAATCACATAGATAGGCCCAAAATATATATACATGACTTGGTTGTTAAGACCTTGATTACTAGAAAATAAGACACAACATGTGCTTTACTTTGACATTAGTCTACAAAGCCTCTATAATATAGACATTTAACTTATGAAGGTATAGGATCCCATCATACCCCTTAACTATAATATAATTTCAAATATATGTTAAAGACTCGGCAAATCCCCAAAGCAATCTAGAGCTCACCAAAGGTCATTGAGTATCTTATGCTTATATTGCGAGATTTTATTAGCTTGAGTACATGTACCTGCGACATGAAACACAACACCCCCACGAGGGACGTTAGTACGAAAGAATGTACTGAATATGTAAGGTGTAAAGTAACCATATGTAAAAGAAGAGCTCAAGTGAAATCGGGTACAAATGTACAAATATTCTATATAGATAAGGATAAGAGACCACCTTTGCTTATACTTGTGGAATCATGTAGCCTACATTCACCTTTGCTTATACTTGTGGAATCATGTACATTACATTATTTGATTTAGTTTACTCATCTTTGCTTTATAGACTTTGTAGCATGTGACACAATGACCAGCTGATCTGTAGTAGATGACCCATGCTAGGCATTTTAATCCCTGGGATGCGGTCCTCATAAATATACAAATAGGGATCGACCCACACTAGCCTTTTGGCCCCTAGGATGTCACCCATAATAATATAGATTGGGATCAGCCCATGCTAGGTATTACCACCCCTGAGTTGTCACCCTTAAGTACAAGAATCAGGATCGGCCCATGCTAAGTATTTTAAACCCTGAGCTGCCACCCATAATTATATATATTCACTTTACCTTGTCGCTTTAATCTTTGAGATTATTCTTTCAATGTTCATAACTCTTTTGAGATTTAGGATTATATACCAGTGATGTAGACACATGAATAAATTAATTGAGGTAGAAACAATGATATAAGAAGCAAATGTAACTTTATTGTGATACTTAGGAACTTACATGACTCATGAACTTCATTGGGCACAAAGGATATATACATGACATGATCCACGAAGGTGTGTGGCAAGTAAGTACATGTAGAATATGAGTTATTAAGGTGTATAACAAGTGAACAAGTGATTTTTCTTAGAAGATGCTTCATTTAAAACACATTTGGACATTTCACATGGGGGCATACATGCATTTGTAATAGAGACTATAATTCCTCAAAGGGAGAGGCAAGGACTATATAAGATGATACGATAGCTAAAAACTTAGTAGACAATGTCAAATGAAAGGGTGCATAAACATCTGAACTAATGAATCACATGACAGAACCCAAATAAGGGTTGTACATTTCACGCAAGGATATGTAAAATGAATAATGGACATAATATGTATCTGACATATAAATATTTGTAACATGTATAATGTAGAATCTTATTGACTCAATGAACCTCATTTGACTTGGTGGATAACTCATGCAACTTACTGTTTAAGGTACCTTTGTCAAAATAGTACTTTGAAAGTATAAACACATCAATATTGGATAATGAACACATATAGAAGTAGTTTGACGGACTTTTGAAAACTTGGACAGTATAAGGAAATTGTACACTCTCACATTGTATCTTTTACCATGAGGATCACTTAGAGTTCTCAATTTGTTGGTACACAGAATATAGGATTTCATGCCAAAAGATATGGAATCAAATAGCCTTACATACCCCAATTCCCAATTCACATAGCTTACGAAGTGTCAACCTATCCTTTGACGTGATAATCTTCATCTACAACAAACAATTAATAAGGCTATATTAGCAGCTAACCAACCAACTTGGGATATTTCAACTCATCAAAACAGTAACCGGGCAACAAGCCCATAATCTTTCTAATTAAGAGTATTCTTCCACACATTCTTTTCGCTATAGTTATTTACATGGAACGACCTTTCATGAGGTTTTTCGGGACTCCTTGGACTTCATTATATATTACTTATGTAACACTCTAGAAATATTTTGAGCTAAGACTCGAACCATTATTCGTTGTGAGTAAGATTTTATCGAGAAATTTAAATTTTTTTAAGTGTTAAGGTCACTAGATGTAGCACCTTGAGTTCCAAAATGAACTAAAGAGAATTCATTCAAGTCATCGTAAGTTCTTTTAAGTTTTAGGTCAACTTCAAATGACCATAACTTTTAGCACAAGATGAGTTAGGAGACCCATAAGATATCAAATGAAAGATCTCTGAGTCCTCTTTCCAACGCCACCGAGTTTGCTAGATTTTGAGTTCGGATGAGGGAGATATGTTCATTTGAATTCATCCTGTCCAGTTAAGAAAAGTTACCCAAATTAATGAGGGGTATTTTGGTCTTTTCCTTACCCCACTAGCCTAGCTCATTTTTGTTAACCTTTTAGGGGTATAAACTGATTGGAATCAGTTTTAGTTATTCCTAAATTACGCTTAGGGTTTTGAGAGGAGTTCAAGAAGAGGATAAGAGGAGAAAAGGAAGAACGATCAAGATTCTTGCAATCTTTGAGGGGTTTTCGCCAAGGATTCGATCCTAAGAGGTATGTAAGATCTCATAGTGTTTGGTTCATTCATCCACACTCCAATCATGTGATTTTAAATCCGTAATTTCATTCTTGAGGTTGAATGATTTGAGTTCTTGATGAGTTTCTTCAGTTTCGTTCTTAAATCGTTAGTGATGAGTTCTTGAGATGAATGTTAGGATTTTGAGGGTTGTTTTTTAGTAGATTTTTGTGTACTTATGTTGGGTATTCGAATCTAAGTGAGTTGGGAAGAAACCATTCGATTCTAGGTGAATTAGGGCAAAAAATTGAAGAAGAAAATTCGTCGGGAAGTTCTGGGGAAGGGCTGGGGCGGCGCGCCCCAGATGCGCCAGAGGGTCTGGGGCGGCGCGCCAACAGTGCACCAAGAATGAGTCTCTGAAGTTCAGGGGCTGGCGCCCCGCGCCAGCAGTGCGCCAGGGTCGCCTGCCCTCACCTTTTTTCCGTCGTTTGCTCTGTCTAAGTTCTTTTAAAGTGTATCTTTACTCCCTATTGATTCTAACTACTCTAAACTACATTTAATCATCACGAGATCCTTCATATCATGAATCATAACTCTTGAATTCATAATTCAAATTTAAGAAAGAGTTAAGAGTAGAGTTCAAGAAAGCCTTTGAGTTAAATTGTGAATCCCTTGAGATCAACTACCGATTTGAGCTAAGTATGAGGAAGTAAGTATGAGAATAAGAAGAGTTGTACCCATGAGTTCTATATTTTCATTGAGACCCTTGAGTCGAGTTGTTCATGTCCATAATTCCGCATGAATTCTATGAATTGAAGGTTATTGAGAGGAGTAGTATTTTCGAGTTCTAATTCTTGGGTATTGAGTTCCTAATCCCTTTGAGATTATATTCCTAATTATGGGACTACCATATGTTATACATGAAGGTCCTTGATTTGAGTCGTTCATGCTCATAATTCTGCTTGAACCTTATGAGTCGAGCATTCTTGAGATGAGTAGTATCATTGAGTCCTTGAGTTCTGAAGTTGTTGAGTTTCAAGTATTGAGTTCTATATATGGTTATTGAAAACCTTGAATTGAGTCGTTCACGTCTATAATTCGGCATGAACCCTATTTTGAGAAGTCTTTTACAATTATTTATAATTTATTTTAAGACTTGAGTAAATGAGGATGAGTAGAGTTGAGTTTCATTATTCAAAATGAATATATGGGAACTAAGTATTCCCAAGAGTAAATGTTTTTACATTTAAAATGAGGGGAAACACCGATTTCCAAAGGAGTTCATGAGGAGTTTTTGAGTATAATCTCTTTTAAGAAAAACCTTTTGAGTAATAATCTCAAAGTTTGAGGATGAGAAAATATTTTTTTAAACATATGAGCATGAGTTATATTATTTGGAGTAGTATTGAGCACCGATATGGGGGAGAGTTCAGACAACTCACATCCCCCATAAACCATGTAGCCAACGTGGGTAGAAAGGGTCATACTTTTTAGATGATTCCTTATTGTTTTTTAAGCATAGCTTAGTGGATCCACTTAGTTGAGAAGTTCTATACCCCGACAAGGTATAGGACAGTTCTGACAGCGTGAGCGAGACCTTGTATCATCACATATCTCATAGTGATGATTGTCAGTTAGAGAATCTCCCAAATAAGAGTTATTATTGTATTTTTACATATAATTGAGTTATTATTGTATTATACATACAATTGAATTAGTATCTATTGTTTTAAAAGCTTTCCATATATTGCATCTTTTATTGTTGCTTTATCCTTGAGTATCTTGAGTTGAGTATTTTTGAGTTGAGTATCTTGTGTTGAGTATCTTAAGTTGAGTATCTTGAGTTGAGTATCTTTAAGCTGAGTATCTTGAGCCGAGTATCTTCGAGTTGAGTATCTTACATTTGATTTGAGTATCTTATCCTTGAGTTGAGTATCCTATCCTTGAGGGGAGTTTGAGTTGAGTTGAGTTGAGTGAGTTTGAGAAGAGGTAAGTATGTTTATTTTCTATCAGTTCAAGCTTATGTTTATGCTTTAGAAATCCCCTTACATGCTCGTACATTCCATGTACTGACGTCATTTGACCTGCATCTTTTATGATGCAAATACATGTATTCAGGGTCATCAACAGAAGCTCCGTTGAGACCACTTGCAGTTCCAGTTAGCTTTGGTGAGCCTCCTTGCTTCCGGAGGATTCCATTTATATCTTTCAGTTTTGTTAGGATGTCGTGGGTCTTGTCCCGATTTCCATCATAGTTATTAGAGGCTTCATAGATATATAGTAGTGTTTTGAGGAGTCTTTTCCATTTCTTTTGTTAAATGTTTTAAAAACTTGAGTTGCCTAATTGTGGCTAGTTGAATATTCTATTATATTCTGAGTTATTTATTTGAGATATTTTTGAGTTAAAGTTTTACATTTGAGTTCATCTTATGTTGAGTAAGTCTTCCGCTGAGAGTTGAGCCAGGCCAAGGGTTCGCTTGGGGCCAGCAATGGTTCTCGAGTACCAGTTACGTCTAGGGTGTAGGCTTAGGACGTGACAACTTCATTATACATATATATGGGGCGGACAATGTGCTTACAAAAATTTCAAATTTAATGGTGTATTGCCATAACCTATGAATCTGCCCCATAACAGCTATACCCAATCACTCTAAGTCCATCCACGAACTCTCATAAATGAATCAATACAATGATACAATCCTCAACACCCCAAAACAATCTAAAGACTTGAATTCACGACTTTCAATCACTGTCCCATGAGTTCCAATAAACAAGTATGTCTAGAATTCTCAAATGAACTAATAGTTAGAGGTTGTGGCAGCACTTTACCTTGGCTGTATTAATATGTTATTCTCCATCAATTATTGTGTTTGTAACCTTTTATAAACAACAAAATAGGAGAGGAAAATTAACACAAGCCTCACATGAAAACGAGGGAAAGAACCCAAGCTTATAACATGAAAGTTTTACCTTAATCTTTGTAAGAGAGGGACAATACCTTTGTTGCCAACACCTATAGCTCTCTCTACTTCACTCCCCTTGAATAACTCTCCAATATACTTGAAACCATGGAGGAGAGAAGGTGATCTTGTGGCTACTTTGAAAGAAACAAGATGAAAAATACTTAGAACCCTAAATGGAATGTTTGGGCGGCTATTTCATCTCGAGAGAGAGGAATATATGAGTTTGAGAGACTTAAAACTTGGATGAGAGAAAATGATATATTTGTATCAGTTTTTTTTGGCCTTAATAGGCTCTCTTTTGCCACTTCTCTGTAGTTCATTTGCAGCCACCATTTGTCTTTAATTTAAGCCACATTTAAGTAGGTGATGCACCTACTTTTCCATTCAAATTATTTCTTATGGGCTTGGATATATTGGGCCTTGGACTTTCATTCTTTTCATTTTTCCCCTTTTCTTGGACAGATTGGGCCTCAAATTGATCACTTAATGTAGGCCTCCATATGACCCATTAGTCAAAGTAGGTGATCCACATACTTGGGTCCTTTTAACTTGGTCTATATATCTTAAGTAGGTGATGCATCTACTTGTCACCTACTAGCATAATTTAGTCAAGCAAACACCTCACTTATTATACACCATTTTCCCAATCTTAGTTTCTTTACTAGACCTTAACATAATATGCACTTGACCACTTTTGACTTTATCATCAAATACCACCTTTTACTATCTCAAGTTCAATTTTTTTTTTAAAGTTCACTTAGTCGTATATATGTTGGAAGGTACGGAGTATTACACCTAACTTCTATTTTCACATAAAAATGATCATCATTCGTCCATTTTCATCTTAAACAAGAGGCCAAATTGGTTTAGTAATGGTCATGAGTGAATATAGTTGATCGAAAACAGTTATTTCAAAATGCAAGTGTTAATTAGTGAGATTGTATTAGTTAAACATAAGCGAAAGAGGTGTTTATATTGTAGAAGATGATTATATGCAAGTGTAATAAGAATCATAGGAGCAACATGTGTAAAGTGTAATTATAACTCTGTCAATCAATTACTTTAAACATTTGTTATGAAATTTATTGCTCAAACCACATTAGTAATTCATTCATTGTCTTGTTTCTTTCTAAATTACAAATATTTCTTCAATCAATTGATTTCTTAATTAGTAATCACTAATAATCAACATAATAGATACCTAATATTCGTGAGATCAATAATATAATCGATACGATATTTGACTAGTGTAAACTTTATTCTACACACATGTTATATACTTGCCAATTTTGATGTTGTTACCAAGAATTAGACAATATCTTTATGCTATTTGTCACTATTACAACATAGATAGCTGATTTCGAATTTCGCTTTTACTCATTATTAAAATTAACTTGGTCTATATCACTCCTTTCCTTTTTGTATAGAATTATGGATAGCGTATGAACCAATCTCCAATCTCTATCGATATAACTATTTTCATACAATTCATAGATCAAATGAACATTATATTAAATAAAGATGAGATTTTGAGGAACAAGTTGAAAGTCAACTATAAATATAAAAGCAATAGTTGAAAAAAGTAAAATGAAAACAATAAAAATGAATACAATGAAAGGCTTCCAATAGTTCTTGTAGTGGAAGATCAGTTTGATGAGATAACATCCTGCGCAACTAAGAGACTCCTTAAGGATTATGCACGACACAACCATTTTGATGGGCGATAATCAAGCATGAGAAGATCCGATGACACAATAGAAGCAATAACGAAACTAGAAACTAGAAGATGTATCTTATTCAAGAGGTGTAAAGAACTTAAACTTCGATAGTGGCGAACCAATTGAAGAAAGTTGATCAATCTTATATCAGGACACAAAATTTAAACTTAACTACAATCAACGAGTTAAATGACTTTCCTAAAGTATACATTATTAATTGATCTTACAAAGTAGCACGCAAGAGGCAAACCTAACCCTCATAAGATCAAATATCTTCAAAATCTAGCAAGATTGATTCGTACTAAAATTATTTAGACTAGTACTAAAAATTGGGTTAAAGCCATTAGGTACACCAAAAAAGTATAACGAGAAAAGTCAAAGATTGACGTATGACCAAAAAATCACTAATGGCCATGGACTAACAAATGACAATACATGTAACTTGCAACTTTAAAATATGCAATAATGATCGTAAATTTGCTAGAATATGAAAAATTAATAGATTAGAGGAGATTTTGACTCGAATTTTTATTTCATATAATTACGCACACTATTGTTAATTGAAATCACGCACACTATTGTTAATTGAAATCCATGAGGGCATTGTTAAAATGGACCAAATGTGCATTTGGCTAACTTATAGGATTTGTCTATTCAGTATTATATAAGAGTAATGGAAACACACAAATATCCAAACATAAGAACCATATGAGTTTAAAAAAAAATTTGAAAAATTTCTGTTAAATTATAAAAAAATATTTTGGATGTTCTTAGGATGGACACAATTAAATGTCCCCATTTTTCTAAACTTACAACACTTTGTCAAACCCCAAACTCAAGGGATTATAATAATTAGTAAATCTATAATACATAAACATGTGTTTTACGTCCTACACGACGTCTTACGTGTATCATGTTACGTAGGTTTCGTGTATCTATTCGTTCAATTTTTTTTTTTAAATAAAAAATTTGATTCATTTCTCAATTTGTGTGTGTCATCCTTGCGCAAGAGCCATGCTAATCTTCTTTGTATCATTCTAATTTAACTGAATGTCTCAAAGGGACTTTTATGCACAAATTTAAATGTTTACTTGTGCACACCTAAAGTTAGACTACATAGATGTCAGTTAAAACTAAATTAAAAACTACATTTATGTATTATAATCATCATACCATTAGCAAACTCCAAATACAATTAGACCATTTTTAAGTAAAGAACTATTTTCATTAGTTGTATTACACAATTATACTTCCTCTGTCCACTTTTAATTGTTATGTTGTACTTTTCAAAAGTTTGACTAATTTTCAAAGTTAAATTATATTATATTAATTTGATATTTTAAACAAAATTTAGGTATTCAAAAACTATACGAAAGTAATACAAATTGCAACTTTTTACATATTAATATAATGAAAAAATATAACCTAAGATATTAATCAAATTTCTTATAATTTGACGTTATAAAAGGAAATCATAAAAATTAAAAATTGACGGCAGAGCAAACAAAGTTAAGGGTTTAAGGGCACCGCTTATACTTTATTTTACTGAAATAAATAGGAATATAATTTTCCCTCTCTTCCTCTCTCCAGTCTCTTCAATTTTTCCATCCAGGCCAGAATCTCTGAAAGGTAATCATCGTTTCTTTAGATTCTCTAAGTAATCTTTTCTGTTTGATGTAATTTCTGATTCAGCTTTTCCCCGATCCATGCCTTCATTGTTACTCCTTAACTGCAATGGTTTTCCAATTGTTGTTGTTTTGTCTGTGCAACGATGTGCTTACAGTTTCGTGTATATAAGTGATGCACTGTTACTCCAGTTGATTAAAAACGACTTCTTGTGGAAAGTGCAATTTAGGTGCGTAGATGAGAAAATATAAAGTTTTTTGTGTGAGAGGGGTTTCGGTTCAATGGACTAACAATCTCAGAATTTTCAGTTCAATTTGGTAAACTGAATTATGAACATCCTAGGCGCTGATCGTCAGAGAAAGGAGCAGTCTGTCGTTGGAGGGAGTAGGGGATTTGGTCACCGGAAATAAAAAAAGAAGAGAAGAAAATCATTTGTGGGCCAAGCGGTGTAGAATAACCCACTGTCAGGTGGGAGGTACTTGTGACTCTACCAAAATCATTGAGGCTTCGTGAAGTAGAAGAGAAATATTCTTATTTGCTTGATTAACAATATACAAGAAATAACTCCTTATATAAGAGTTCTAGATTGCGTACAGCTGTAGGTAATCATTCCATATTAATTGCCTTATTACCTGATCTATGTTAAAAAGAGATGCCTTATTAACCATATGTATATGAGATGTTGAATGCAAGTTCCTAATCTAGCCTAATCAAGGTACCTTTATAGTAGAACTAGAAACACAGGATCATCATGGGCTGACCATATTGATATTGAAAAGCTGTTAAACAAAAAAAGAAAGTTGTTTAATGAGGTAAGCGTTTATAAAAATAGAAAATGAGGATGCTATAATATTCCTTTTCTTACGAAGTGATTTCATTAAAGAAACCATCAAGAAGATGCAGTAGTTACAAATATGTCGTTGAAGCTTACAAAAAATTTGGCAACTAACAAAAACAGACTATGCCAGAACTAAAGAGCTAATAAAGTCCAGAAGTTGAACTGAAGTTACTGAACTGCTAGCTGGATATAAACTAGACCAACTAAAAAGCTAGCGAGCCTCCCCATCAGAACATCTCCTGTTCCTTTCTGTCCATAAACACCAAAAAATGTAAGCATGTATCATTGTCTAGATGTTCTTGATGGCCTTATCAACTCTCCATATACACCGGCTCATATAGGCTCTTTGAACTTGTACTCAAGTTCAAAGAAGCTAGGCATATGCGGATTCGGACACATGTTATCTTAACATTCAACATCTTTGTTCCTAATGTAGCTAAATTGAGGTACCTTTCTAGCAAAATTAGAAACATGGGTTCATCATGGGATGGCCATATTTTTTTGAGAAGGTAACAACGTGGGATGGCCATATTGGGAATTGGAAAATTGATAAATAGCAAGTAAAAACATGTAAGTTCACCAACAAACTAAAAAGCTTAAGAGAAAGGGAAACAAGTTTTTCCAAACCCCTCCGTAAGCTCCATCTCCCTTCTTTTACCAAAGTACCAAACGCCCCCATCTTTTTCCTAGCATAACTTGTCATATCCTCCTTTCCTGCCATGCCTGTTCCTTTTTTTTTCCGTATTAAGTACATAATAATATCTTAACATATCCCATAGAATTATCTATGAAATTTTCCTTGCTCAATTTCAATGAATTTAGCAATGTTTGAATCTAGACATTGTTAATTAACAATCAAGTCACTAAGAAGTTCTCTTCTTTTTTCCTGGTGTGAGAGCCTTTATGATCTTGGTATAATCTCTCAACTAGCTTCTGCCTTCACTGTTTGCCTGCCAATTTTGTCCTTCTTTTCTCTTAGTTTTTTGGGGATTGGTGCCGTCTTTCTCTCTGGTAACTAACTTCCTTTTCTCTTCGACAACCATTCTAGCGCTGCCCCTCTCTACGGTAATCGAAGCCCTCCTCCATACTCGACCAACACTCTCCTCCAAACATTGAGTTTCTTGTTATTATTTGCCAATTTTAAGCCACACTGATGATGTTATGGAGATTTGCAACACCACACTTCTATTTGGCGGCTGAGAACAAATTCCTTTTTATGTGCATGTGTAAAAGCATTATCTTTAGCTGTGCAGTTACCAACTACTTTCTAGAGGAAACAGTTGCAATGTTGCCTTTTTTTGTGGTTGCGATTGTGACTATTCCAGTGAGATTTGGCGGCAGCTTTCTATGTTTCCAAAATAAGATCAAGTTGTTTTTCTCACTTCAATTTTGAGGGGCATGTTGGATATTCAGAGAATATGTATATAGATCCACAAACGGAGAGAACTAAACTCGATTAAGGAAAATATTCTATAGGATATGTTGTTAGGTATAAATAATGATTATCTCCCATATTATATATAGCGGAAAACTCTTATACAATACCATTCTTGTATGAGAGGGCTAGCAACAACATAGAATATTGGGAACCTCGTCCAGAGTACTGTACCATTGAAGTCCTTTATTCAAAAAGGGCAGATTTTACGAGGAGTACTCTGCTAGAAGGAATGAGAGATTGAAGAGGAAGAAGGATGGGGACACTGGGGATGAGAAAAAACTGGTGTATCATGTAAGATTTGGGAGTTAGAGTTGAATCTTCTAGGAAAAAAAGAGAACCTAAGAAGTTCCAAAGTGCTAGGAAATTAGTTACTTCTGCACCAATTGCAGAGAGGAGAGAAACTCCAAGGTACTTCTTGAGAAACACAACTAGTAAGGAGAACAAAAAACCTCATTTGCCTATGAGCATGGACAAATTTATGGGGTTTTCAGAGAGGAGAACTGCAGCCAGAAGAGTTAGGAAAATTTGAGTTGGAATGAACTTGTTTACCTCCTCCAGAAAAGAGTAAGTTCATCCTTTTGATGTCTTACTCTTATGAATAGAGTGTGATCAGCATTGCTTTGTCAGTGCAGTCTATAAAATCATCTTTAAGTTGCTGAATGAGAGAATGAAGACAGTGATAGGGAAATTGGTTTATGAACACCAAATGGCTTTTCTGAGAGGTAGGCAAATAATGGATGCAACATTGTTGACTAATGAATTGGTAGACTCCAGGACAAAGTAGAAGAAACCAGGGATTCTATGTAAGCTAGACATTAAGAAAGCATATGACCATGTCAATTGGAATTTCCTCCTAAAAATTCTAAACGACATGGGATTTGGTAGCAAGTGGATTGGTTGGATTAAATACTGCATCTCAAGTGTGAAATTTTTTCTTCTCATAAATGGAAACACGGAAGGGTTCTTCCAGTTTGAGAAAGATCTTAGACAGGGAGACCCTAAGTCCACTTTCCTATTTTTAATAGCCATGGAGGGGTTGATCATATGTTCAGGAAGGCAAAGACTAATGAGTGGGTGAGAGGATTTAGTGCACTTGCTGGGAGAGAGGAGAAGTTGGAGATCACACACTTATTCTATGCTAATGATGCTCTTATATTCTGTGAGGCAGATGAGGCATAAATTAGACACATAAGGGCTATACTCACTATCTTTGAGGTCATTTCAGGCCTCCATGTCAACAAGTTGAAGAGTCATCTCTTCGCTATCAACCAAGTTGACAATCTGCGAGACATTGGGTTGCCAAGTAGATACACTACCAACAAAGTATCTGGGACTACCATTGGGTGCCAAGAACATAGAGCTGGAAGTGTGGAATGTGGTGTTGGAGAGATGTGAGAAGAAACTAGCCAGATGGAAAAGCCAGTATTTGCCACTAGGTGGTAGGGTGACCCTCATCAAGTCAGTACTGGATGGATTGCCTACTTATATGATGAGCCTATTTCCAGTCCTCAAGAACATTGAGAAGAAAATAAATAGGCTGAGGAGATCTTTTCTTTGGTAAGGCAATAAGGAAAAGAGAGGCTAAAACTTGGTGAAATGGGATACTCTCACACTCAGCAGAAACCAATGAGGCTTAGGACTAAAAAACCTAGGTCTCCAGAACAATTGCTTACTCCAAAAAAGGCTATGGAGATTCTGTATTGAAGATAGAGCCTTATGGAGGAGATTTATAGTAGGAAAGTATGGTTTACTTAACCAGTGGACAACTGAAGAGGTTATGGGCACATTTGGATGTAGTGTCTAGAAGACCATTAGAAGACTATGGCCACATTTCAGGAACAACATATGCATTAGTGTTGGGGATGGAATGAAGACATAGTTCTGGAATGAAATATGGATAGGGGAGAGGACAGTTTGAGAAACCTAATACCTCACCTATATTCATCGAGACAATGATACTGTGGCACAAGTATGGAGTCAATAGGGTGGAATCTACTGTTTAGGAGAGCATTGAATGATTGGGAAATTTAGGAGGCTGCTATGTTATTAGGGGTTCTTAATAATTTCCCAGTCAGAGGTCTGGTAAGTCAATATGGAAGATACACAACAAAGGGGTCTATACAGTGAAATCATGCTATTGGAAGATGAACTATAATGTCTCACTGATTGATTGATGGCCCTGGAAACTGCTTTGGAAGGTTAAATGTCCATTGAAAGTCTCATGTTTTGTCTGGCTACTAATCAAGAAGGCATGTCTCACTCATGATGCCCTACAGAAAAGAGGCATGCAAATTTGTTCAAGGTGCTTTATGTGTGAACAGAAAGCTGAAGTGAACAACTATCAATTCATACACTGACAAATAGCTGCCAGTATGTGGAATATGTTTTTATGCATTTTGGGGGTTAGTTAGGTGATGCCAAAGACTACTTTGGAGCTTTGAACAATTGGCCAAGAGTTGGAAGCAGAGGTAAAAAGGAAGAATGGTGGAAGCTCATCCATCATGTATCTGGTGGTCCATATGGAAGGAAAGAAACACTAGGTGCTTTGAAGGACAAAAAAATACTTTTTAGAGGATTAAACAAACTGTATTAGTCTTCTATTTTTTTGGTGTAAATAAGATTTGGTGGGGGAGGTGGTAGAAGTAGCTGAGTTCTTAGGGAACTTGTAATCTGATACCCTTATGGGGGTGTGCCCATCACACTATGGGATGTAAGTTTCCAATTCATCATTTCTTGGATGATGAATTTCTTTTGTGAATACAAAGTTACCCTCATCTAAAAAAAGCATTGCTTTGTTAGTAACCAAAGGAGATAATTGCTTTGCAAAATCTACTAGGTTTTTTTCAGTCTACATACCTTGACTTTGTTCAATATCAAATCCAAGATGGATCTCCATATACACCTCTTCTTCTAAGTCTTCTTGAAGAAATGCATTCTTGACATCAAACTGTTGCAAGTCCCAATCAAGATTAGCTACACAAGATGAAAGAATTCTAATAATGTTCATTTAAGCAACAAAAGCAAATGTCTCTTCAAAATCCACTCCATAAGTCTGAGTGAATCGCCAAGCCACTATTTTTTCTTTGAATATTTCAATTGAACCATCAACTTTATGTTTCACAGTGAAGCCCCATTTGTAGCCAACCAACTTTTTGTCTGGTGGTGACCTGATAAGTTCCCATGTCTCATTTTTTGACAAGGCCTTAAGTTTTCCAATCATAGATTGCTTCCATTTAGGATTTGCAAAAGCTTCCCTCCAATTCTAGGAAATAAAAAAAAGAAACAGACAACACAAAGGCTGTAGGGAGAGAAATAAAAAATCATAGGAAATAGACAAAGCAAAGGCTTCATCTAGGGAGACGGGAAATTATAGGAGACAAAATTAGATAAATGATGTTTGGTACAAGTTTACTCCTTTTCTATGAGCAATAGGCAATTCTAACTCATTAGAAAATGTAGATACTCTCTGCTAGAAGAGGATTCAGCTTCAAGATATTGCATAATGACTTCTTCTGCTCTATTATTTCTCCTTGAGTAAGTTGTCAAATCAAGTCTATTCAAGTGCCCAATAATCTTCGTATGAATATTTTCTCAAACTTCACTTACCCTTGTAGTAGAGGTTTCAACCGTGGAACTAGGGAGAACCATCTCTTCTTTCTTGTTGCTCTCCATTTGAAGAGGTGATGGTGTAATGGCGAAATAGGGCTCAAACTCTCTAAAGGTAACATCCATGCTGACAAAGGATCTCCTGGAGGGGGAATGATAGCATTTGTACCCTTAGTATAGGAGAATATAAAGACACACTTAAGGGCTCTAGGATCAAGTTTCCCAGAATTTCTAGTGTGATCAAAGCAAGCACACCCAAACATCTTTGGAGGAACAATATATTTATTCTCAACTTTTAAAGCCTATAGTGTACTCTGAAAATTGAGGGTTTAAATGGCATTTTATTGATAAGATAGGCAACAACTAGAATGGCATCTCTGGTAGGTTTTGGGTAGATTCATTGTAAACATACGAGACCTTGCCACTTCTAACAGATACTTATTTTTCTTTTGCAACAATCCCATTTTGTACACTAGTATAGGGGCAATTAGTTTGATGGATTATCCCTTCGAACTCCAGATAAGCACCAATTTTTTATCCATATATTCTGTGCCATTATCAGTTCAAGATTTTAATAGCCTCAAATTGAGTACAAATCATCTTATGCAATGACTGAAAGCAAGAGAAAACCTCACTTTTGGCCTTGACCAGATACACCCAAGTCATTTTAGTGCAACAATCAATAAAGGTAACAAACCATCGATTTTTCAAACAAAGAAACAGTTTAGTAGGACCCCATATTAGTGATTCCAGACTGAACAATGGAACAGCAGTTGCATGCTTGCTAACTAATGATTTTGCGATTCTTGGGTTATAATAAGTTTTAATTGGTTTGTTGGATTGAAAAAAATGGAACTTGCAAATTTTTTTGTTAGTGTTCAAGTGTTCTCTCCTATATGATTTTCTTCTTTTTTGACGCTTTAAACAAATTTGATCCTTGCTTTCCAGAATATAGAGAACATTGCAGCAAAGAAGTCGGTACAGGATACTTCATATGTGGTGAAAAGTCAAATGCTCTGCATAGTTGGGGGTGAAGACATATTTCATGAAAGGGATATTAAGCGGCAAAAGAAACTAAATTCTGGTTTGTCAGAAATGAGCATAGAAAGTCATGGTCATATTCTACAAAGATGTCCTAGTTCTGAAATTGTTGCTGATTCCAACTGCAATTTGGAGTATAAAATATGTGAATCTCCTAATGTTGTTCAGCCAAAAGCAGTTATAGATCAACATCCTCCGAAAGGAAGTGTTTGTGCTTTCTGTCATTCTGCTAAGACCACAGAGGTGAGTTTATCAGTGCTGTATATGAAAGGAGAACTTCAAGCTATCAGCTGCGATTATTGTGTTGCTTTATATTTTTCTTAATACTCTCTCCACTGCTATCATTTTGAAAGTTATCCACTTATTTTGTGGTCCACTCCTTTGTTTATTTGCACACATGTTTATCTGGACATATTCTGCTATATGTAGCCGATTCTTGATACTAACTTTTTCATTTTTTGTCAAATATTTGCAGAAAACTGGACCGTTGTTGTACTTTGCAAATGGAAGGGAAGTTGTGGGTACTGTTACTTCTCTTTCCGAAGTCATATGTGTGCACAGTAAGTGCGTTGAATGGTAGGTGGTTTAAATCACTTTGCTTGATATTCTTCATAAAAAAAAATCACTTTGCTCGATATTCCAGACCTAATTTTGTTTTATAATTACTTGCCATTTCAAAAAACATAATAATGTTTTATAATTGCACAACTGATAAAGGGAAGCTTTAAGTAGCAGTTAAGTGACAGCTCTATCCTGTGCAATCACTTCATTTCTTTATGTAGGTGTTGGATAACAGGATGAGATGGAACAAGTGGACTTAAAAGGCGTTATGTCACTTCATCTTTATGCTTGAATTATTTAGCTGTGGATAGATGTTATGGACAATATGGAGTTGGAGAAAAAAAGGAACCTTCTTTTGTTGGTCTAACGAATTCTTTTTATTTAATAGAAGTGTCAATATTCACATACTAGCTCATTGGACACTAGAGCTAGATCCTCAAAAATAACCAAGAGAAAACTATGGTTAGTTGGTCAGCTAAACAAAACAGAAACAAGTCTACAAACAAGGAAAACAACTAAGCCTATCTAAACAGCTTGTCCATTTACCCACTATATGTAACTGTAGAACTATGACTCTAATGATAGCTTTGCTTTCATGTGCTTTCTGACTGAATCTCAACTGTTTCGTTCTAATCAGAGATGATAGCAGTGGCTACAAATAGAAACCCCATGATAGCATTCATAGATCTTCTATTGTTCACCTTAACTGACAGCCACCCTACCTCAGCCTCCCATGATCCGATCTGCCTATTAAGTCCCATACAATGTAGTAGAGTTTTCCAGATGTGCTGGGAATAAGAGCTATCAAAGAACATATGAGCATGAGTTTCCTCCCTGCAGATGCACCAAGAACACAATCCAAATGTGTTTAGTAACCTTTGGTTGTAACAATCGAACATCATAATCTATTGTGCTTATGAAACTGTGTTTTTAGTGAATTTAGTCAAATTTGAATAATCCAGATAGGGCTTAACTCATATAGAGCTAATCAGGCAACGCGTGTAGGCTGTTTCACTACACGACTTGTATCTCCACTGCTAAAGCATAATCTCATTCTTATATTACATCATATTTCCGTTGATCCTTTGGCGTGCTGCTTTATTTGTGAACGCCACAATTATTTGCTAGTCAATAAACTTAGGTAAGTTGGGTTTGATTGGATACCTTTTCGGAACTTAATTTCATTGGTTACAGGACACCTCAAGTATATTATGAAGGAGAAATTATAAAGAATTTGGACACCGAGTTGGCAAGAGCTGCAAAACTCAAGTGTAGTAGTTGTGGCATGAAGGGTGCACCACTTGGCTGCTACGTGATGTCTTGCAGGAGGAGTTATCATGTGCCCTGTGCATTTGAAATCCAGGATTGCCGATGGGATATGGTAAGTAAATACAACTAGTTAACATATTTATCAAATTGAGCATTGTAAAGTTTTCATCTTCTTATTTTCCCTAAAAGTTTACACCTTTAATTACAGGAGAACTTTGTGATGCTGTGCCCAATTCATAAATCTGTTAAATTTCCAAGTGAGAAGTCAAAGTCCAGAAAACATATCAGGAGGGAAATGCATCCAAAGACTTCTCCCCAGTAAGAAGAGTATATTAAGGCACTTGCTATTTTGTTTTCTATCAGGTCTTAAATTATTGGCAGTTGTTGAGAATGATAAAAACATGATTATATGAATTTTAAAATCTGTGTGCTACTAATTCAATCTACCCACTTGCCTTAAACTCCTTGGTTTAAGTTTTGTTAATTTTGAAACTGGTGTACCTTCCTAGTACCATCAATATTTTATACTGGTTTGCTAGATATAAATAATGTACACTACTACTTTGACTTCAAATAATAACATTATTATTTATAAAAAGAAGAATTAATTCCAGTTAACAAGATGTTAGGCATTTGTTTGCAATACATTACTTTGGAGGTTGTTGTAAAAACTTTATTTATTAATAGAGAAAATAGTCAATTGCCTCCCAACCTATTAGCCAATACCAACTACACACATATAATTCATGGGTACCTCTTGAACCATTTTAAAGTGAAATTGATTCCACCCTAAAATGTCATAATCAGTCACGTGTCTTATGGTGAAATACACACGCTTGACACGTGTATTTCATCAGTTAATCTTTTTTTTCTCCTTCATCTTCCTTTCTTCTCCAATCATTATTTCAGCCCTAATCACTATAAAACACCATTTGTTTTTACCTCAAAAAATTCCTATGTGTCTAACAAATCAGAATCAAATCTAATGCACTACTTTATCCATAAAAAATTATTGCCATCTTCTCTGAGCCGTCACGTGTCAAGTTCCAAATAGAGAAGCCACCATTGCAGCTCTTCGGCTCTACAAATGGCACCGGGGGGGGGGGGGGGGGGGGGGGGGGGGGG
>JAJONR010001934.1:0-45141 GCA_029582245.1 Solanum etuberosum | reverse complement strand
AGCCACTTTCACCACAATTATAATTAGTCTTGTATAATAATTAGGGTAGTAAATAATCTGTAGAAAAAAGGAAGACAATATTGTTGTGGTTTTTTTTTCCGACCAAAATATTTTTGTGGTTATGTACCCATGTATATTCTCCTGAATTTTTGTATTCTTTTCGTGAATGAACATACGCTAACGAACATAGCCGACACAAATTGTGTAACGACTCATTAGGTCGTTTTGAGTATTAGAGTATCTTATTTCATAAAAGACTCTTTCGATAGATTTTAAATGATCATTTTTGACTATTCGTAACTATAATTATATAATTAATGGGGTAATTTTAATAATTAATTTAGTTGGTGGTTAAAGAAGATAACATTAAAATTAGTAGTGAGCCACTTTTACCACTTTTATAATTAGTCTTGTATAATAATTAGGGTAGTAAATAATCTGTAGAAAAAAGGAAGACAATATTTTTGTGGTTATGTACCCATGTATATACTCCTGCATTTTTGTATTCTTTTCGTGAATGAACATACGCTAACGAACATAGCTGACACAAATTGTGTAACGAACCATTAGGTCGTTTTGAGTATTAGAGTTTCTTATTTCATAAAAGACTTTTTCGATAGATTCTAAATGAGCATTTTTGACTATTCGTAACTATAATTATATAATTAATGGGGTAATTTTAATGATTAATTTAGTTGGTGGTTAAAGAAGATAACATTAAAATTAGTAGTGAGCCACTTTCACCACAATTATAATTAGTCTTGTATAATAATTAGGGTAGTAAATAATCTGTAGAAAAAAGGAAGACAATATTGTTGTGGTTTTTTTTTCCGACCAAAATATTTTTGTGGTTATGTACCCATGTATATTCTCCTGAATTTTTGTATTCTTTTCGTGAATGAACATACGCTAACGAACATAGCCGACACAAATTATGTAACGACTCATTAGGTCGTTTTGAGTATTAGAGTTTCTTATTTCATAAAAGACTCTTTCGATAGATTTTAAATGATCATTTTTGACTATTCGTAACTATAATTATATAATTAATGGGGTAATTTTAATAATTAATTTAGTTGGTGGTTAAAGAAGATAACATTAAAATTAGTAGTGAGCCACTTTTACCACTTTTATAATTAGTCTTGTATAATAATTAGGGTAGTAAATTATTTGTAGAAAAAAGGAAGACAATCTTTTTGTGGTTTTTTTTTCCGATCAAAATATTTTTGTGGTTATGTACCATGTATATACTCCTGCATTTTTGTATTATTTTCGTGAATGAACATAAGCTGACGAACATAGCTGACACAAATTGTGTAACGACTCATTACGTCGTTTTGAGTATTAGAGTTTCTTAATTCATAAAAGACCCTTTCGATAGATTCTAAATGAGCATTTTTGACTATTCCTAACTATAATTATATAATTAATGGGGTAATTTTAATAATTAATTTAGTTGGTGGTTAAAGAAGATAACATTAAAATTAGTAGTGAGCCACTTTCACCACTTTTATAATTAGTCTTGTATAATAGTTAAGGTAGTAAATAATCTGTAGAAAAAAGGAAGACAATATTTTTGTGGCTTTTTTTTCCGATCAAAATATTTTTGTGGTTATGTACCCATGTATATACTCCTGCATTTTTGTATTCTTTTCGTGAATGAATACGCTAACGAACATAGCTGACAAAAATTGTGTAACGACTCATTAGGTTGTTTTGAGTATTAGAGTTTCTTATTTCATAAAAGACTCTTTCGGTAGATTCTAAATGATCATTTTTTAGTATTCGTAACTATAATTATATAATTAATGGGATAATTTTCATAATTAATTTAGTTGGTGGTTAAAAAGATAACATTAAAATTAGTAGTGAGCCACTTTCACCACTTTTATAATTAGTCTTGTATAATAATTAGGGTAGTAAATAATCTGTACAAAAAAGGAAGACAATATTTTTGTGATTTTTTTTTCTCAAAATATTTTTGTGGTTATGTACCCATGTATATACTCCTGCATTTTTGTATTCTTTTCATGAATGAACATACGCTAACGAATATAGCTGACACAAATTGTGTAACGATCCATTAGGTCGTTTTGAGTATTAGAGTTTCTTATTTCATAAAAGACTCTTTCGATAGATTCTCAATTAGCATTTTTGACTATTCGTAACTATAATTATATAATTAACGGGGTAATTTTAATAATTAATTTAGTTGGTGGTTAAAGAAGATAACATTAATATTAGTAGTGAGCCATTTTCACCACTTTTATAATTAGTCTTTTATAATAATTAGGGTAGTAAATAATCTGTAGAAAAAAGAAAGACAATATTTTTGTGGTTTATTTTTCCTTATCAAAATATTTTTGTGGTTATGTACCCATGTATATACTCCTGTATTTTTGTATTGTTTTCGTGAATGAACATACGCTAACGAACATAGCTGACACCAATTGTGTAACGACTCATTAGGTCGTTTTGAGTATTAGCGTTTCTTATTTCATAAAAGACTCTTTCGATAGATTCTAAATGAGCATTTTTGACTATTCGTAACTATAATTATATAATTAATGGGATAATTTTAATAATTAATTTAGTTGGTGGTTAAAGAAGATAACATTAAAATTAGTAGTGAGCAACTTTCACCACTTTTATAATTAGTCTTGTATAATAATTAGGGTAGTAAATAATTAGTAGAAAAAAGGAAGACAATATTTTTGTGGTTTTTTTTTTCGATCAAAATATTTTTGTGGTTATGTACCCATGTATATACTCCTGCATTTTTGTATTATTTTCGTGAATGAACATAAGCTGACGAACATAGCTGACACAAACTGTGTAACGACTCATTAGGTCGTTTTGAGTATTAGAGTTTCTTAATTCATAAAAGACTCTTTCGATAGATTCTAAATGAGCATTTTTGACTATTCCTAACTATAATTAAATAATTAATGAGGTAATTTTAATAATTAATTTAGTTGGTGGTTAAAGAAGATAACATTAAAATTAGTAGTGAGCCACTTTCACCACTTTTATAATTAGTCTTGTATAATAGTTAAGGTAGTAAATAATCTGTAGAAAAAAGGAAGACAATATATTTGTGGTTTTTTTTTCCGATCAAAATATTTTTGTGGTTATGTACCCATGTATATACACCTGTATTTTTGGATTCTTTTCGTGAATGAACATACGCTAAAGAACATAGCTGACACAAATTGTGTAACGACTCATTAGGTCGTTTTGAGTATTAGAGTTTCTTATTTCATAAAAGACTCTTTCGATATATTCTAAATGAGCATTTTTGACTATTCGTAACTATAATTATATAATTAATTGGGTAATTTTAATAATTAATTTAGTTGGTGGTTAAAGAAGATAACATTAAAATCAGTAGTGAGCCACTTTCACCACTTTTATAATTAGTCTTGTATAATAATTAGGGTAGTAAATAATCTGAAGAAAAAAGGAAGACAATATTTTTGTGGTTTTTTTTTCCGATCAAAATATTTGTGTGGTTATGTACCCATGTATATACTCCTGCATTTTTGTATTCTTTTCGTGAATGAACATACGCTAACGAACATAGCTGACACAAATTGTGTAACGACTCATTAGGTCGTTTTGAGTATTAGAGTTTCTTATTTCATAAAAGACTCTTTCGATAGATTCTAAATGAGCATTTTTGACTATTCGTAACTATAATTATATAATTAATGGGGTAATTTTAATAATTAATTTAGTTGGTGGTTAAAGAAGATAACATTAAAATTAGTAGTGAACCACTTTCACCACTTTTATAATTAGTCTTGTATAATAATTAGGGTAGTAAATAATTTGTAGAAAAAAGGAAGACAATATTTTTGTGATTTTTTTTTCCGATCAAAATATTTTTGTGGTTATGTACCCATGTATATACCCCTTCATTTTTGTATTCTTTTCGTGAATGAACATACGCTAACGAACATAGCTGACACAAATTGTGTAACGACTGATTAGGTCGTTTTGAGGATTAGATTTTCTTATTTCATAAAAGACTCTTTCGATAGATTCTAAATGAGCATTTTTGACTATTCGTAACTATATTTATATAATTAATGGGGTAATTTTAATAATTAATTTAGTTGGTGGTTAAAGAAGATAACATTAAAATTAGTAGTGAGCCACTTTCACCACTTTTATAATTAGTCTTGTATAATAATTAGGGTAGTAAATAATCTGTAGAAAAAAGGAAGACAAAATTGACGCACGAGTCTAAAAACAAATTGTGAAGAGAGCTTAAATGTGCGGCCAGGGGCGGAGCCACCTTATACTATGGGGGTTCAACCCCTCCTGCTGAAAATTATATTATTTATACATAGTTTAAATAATTTTTGTGTATATATTGTAGATGTCGAATCCCTTTCGACTATTTCGTGTGTCTATTTCTACAGATTTTGAACCTCCTTATTGAAAATTCTATCTCCTTCACTGTGTGCGGCGACTATAAAGATCAACCGTGAGTTCTTTTATTGGTAAGCTTCTTTATGAATTGTTAGCGTGCACATTGTTGAAAGAATATATTACTTTTGTAAAGATTTAATTATCAACGTATGTCACGACCCAGACCATCGTGATTGACACCCACACTAACCCTCCGTTGGGAGAACCAAAACTACAGCCCGACTAATCAACTTAACCCAAGTACTACACATTTAAAGCTACAGAAGCAGGTTTAAATAACTATATAATTAATACGGAGTCCCCATAAACTCCGGAAGTTCAAGTAACATCTAACAACCAATGCAGAAATACCCCTAGAACCTGAAAGTCATTGTACCAAAACATCTAAGGGCAACAAGTCTAAGAAAAAGGGGTACAACCCCAACTAACATAAGAAATATCTAAACAGTCTAAGTCCGAAGAAAATGGACGACACAATAGAAAGGACTCCATGGCAGCCTGAAAGAACTGGCTCACCCTTGAAATCCGGTCTCGCTCACTGATCTTCTAGCTGAGGTCTATCAATAGCCGCCTGAAGATGCCCTGTACTCAACAAAGAACGAGCAAGTGCAGTATCAGTACACAACCACAGTGTACTGGTAGGATCACGCGGCTATCCCAATAAGTGAAACATATATAAGTCATTACAACATCATAAACAGGCATATACCAAACATGTACAATATCAGTCATCGTTTCAGGATCAATGTACAATTCCACATTCTTCAATAATACACATATATATAACAAGTCAATGGTCCTCTCATGGAACCCAATTCAATGGTCCTCTCATGGAACCCATACCCAAACTGTTAGTGTACCGGATCGTGGCACCCGTTCCAAGTTAGTGTATCGGATCGTGACACCCGTTCCAATATTTATATCGGTATGTGACATCCGATCCCAATTAGTGTGTCGGAACATGACACCCGCTCCATTCAACATACTACAATCACAATCACAATGTACATTCGCATACATGCATGCATGCAATATAATGAAGCAAGAACAAACATATATCACACAACATGAAATCAAAACCATCACCTACTTCGAAACCAAGCTTGAATCCCCCAAAGGCACTTGATTCTTCCCTTTCCGGATTATTTTCGCTTGTTCTAGGTCTACAAACAAGTAATAATACGCAAGGATTAATAATTAAGGTCTAACTTACCCGGATTATAACAAACCCAAGACCAAATCCATGATCCCCATACCAAAATTAGGGCTTTTTCCACCATTAGATTCAGATCGAAACCTCCCCCCAATAATAATTACCCAAGAATCTAAGTTCTACAGATCGAAAAATGGATTAGGGGAGTAAAATCCTTACCTTTAGTGCTAGAAGAGGTGGAAAACTGTCAAGAACTTGCCCTGGTTTGTTTCTTAGCTCTCAAGAACGAAAGTTGAAGAATAATAACGTTTTTGGGATTTAATCCCGACTTAATTCGCGACTGGGCCGCTACGGCGAACCCCATCCCGCTATAGCGGCCCCGCCCTGGCAGGAAAATCCCGCCTTGGTGGCTTACACGGAAACAGAGAGATAAATTAAGAGTTCCAAACCCCCAATTCACAACACACCTTCATCCCACGACACTCAGAAAGTACCCGTTCACGCTAAGACCATTTTCGGGAGTTTCACTCACCTGAATTTGATTTCGTAAAGTCGTACGGGTTTCTTAACATCTTAGCTATCTGATCATATGATCAAATAGCTAGACCTTACTGACTCCGATTTCGTCCAAATCTGGACTAGGTTGGAAAATTTCAAGGTACTACCAAAAAGTTTTCCGGCCCAATTTTTTTTTTTGTTGGCTTTTCTATAACGACGGGAATCGGTCGTTACAATAGATACCAATTTATCCATGACTTGTCCCCGAGTGATCAACTAGGAAAGACTGGCTAAAGTAAGGGTAGAGTAGTATCTGAATCATCGAATAGCTGGGGATACTTACCTCGCATGTCCTTCTCGATTTCCCAAGTCGCTTCCTCAATCAGACGATGCTTCCATTGGATTTTAACAGATGCAATATCCTTTGACCTTAACTTACAAACTTCCCTATCTAGAATGGCTATAGGATCCTCCTCATAAACTCCAAATATCTGACCTTTCGGTCTGCATACTCTTTATGCTTGTTCTAAGCTGCTATAACATCTCCCGAATAAATTTCACATTTCCTAATGATTCTCATCAAAAGGTCCCGCCTCAAATGCATCAAACCAACCACTGGGAGACCTACATCCCCTTTCATACAGTGCATCAATGTAGTCATCTCAATACTCGAGTGATAAATATTATTGTACGTAAACTTAACTAACAACAAAAGCTATTCTCAATAACCACCAAAGTTGATCGTACAAATGTCAGCAACATGTTATCAAGGACTTTGACACAAACATTAGGACGAATCATTTCTCACATAACCATGGTAAAATTCTAAATCAATACTCACTACAATTAGAGGTGGACCTGAACCAACCAACACACACTCATAATACTCAAACAATCATAGTTCTTATCAACATCTCCTTCTCACAACATAATTTTCCATGAGCTTAAGTTATAAAAAATTGATCTTTAGACATCAGATACTTATCGAGGGATATGTCCACGCATACAAACCCTCCAACAATACTATCAAAATGTTAGATTTAGTAATTATATAGTACCTGTTAAGAACAGTAGAATTGGACCCAATGATCCCCACATTCAATAACACATAATCGATACATGACCTCGACGACTAGATAACTATTAAGATTGTCGGACAACCATAAATACGCATGGTAGCTCTTCTATAAACTCTCATAAGTAAGGTGGTACATGTAAAATCACTGAAATACTTTAACAACTCCAAGACAACACCACATAAGTCATCTGAAATAACCACATCTTCCCAAATCATCCCACTCAACCAAGAGAACATCGCAGGATCGGTACACCTGATCCACCACTAGAGATCCACCCACAAAAATGAAAACATGTGTGAGCATAGCTAGTGCATCACACTCACAACCATGTACAAAATGCAATAGATGGTCACATAAGAATTTATCGAATAACACGAAAGGTTTTCCTCTGAAGAGTCGATACCAGCCATTTCCATTCACTTGACTCCACATACTCTTCACATCCTTCCACTGAAGCCCACACTCTCAATACTAACAACCATCATAAACACTCTGACCATTTACCTTACTCTAAACCAACACTTTTTAAATGAAAACCTTTCTTAGGTACTTTAACAATCAACAGTAATCAACTTTATGACTCAACCCAGGTGTAAGTCCTTTCAAATGCTCAATACCTGATACAATTGATCATTTCTCACCTTGCAAATTCCTACCTTGACAAAATATATCACCACGAATGTAGACTTACAATGAAAAATCTGAATTGTAAATTCAACCGTATAACACAATCCCCTTATCTGTCAACATTAGCTTATACCTTGAAGATTTTTATGAATTCATGAATCTTCGCTTATCATTGATTGCACCTCCATTGATTTTACAATATCTTTCGCTAAAAATTCAATCATACTCATTACTAAACTCAGAAACAAAAATCAAGCACTTATCATCACACTCGAGCTAATATCTGTACACTCCTTTCTCAAGTCTTTTTCAATAGTATTTAAACAATTTGATGGACTTGTGACACTATTACCATAGCCACAGCAAAACGAATGAAATCACACGTCTCTGAACCCAATTATCTACCCCTTGGAAGATACCTTTTTAGCTTTTGCAATTAAATAAAATATTCTTGCTCTCTTCTCTCTCTAAAGGTTGTACTACATCCCACTATTTTTTCTTCATTATGACTCTAGTTCTTTTAAATTCTATTCGAGTGGTGTCCCACCATCTCTTACAACTTTCCATACAACCACGTTACTTACCAAATATTAGAAAACCACAACCTTAGATACTCGCAAGTCATAATTACTGTACAAATTTTGCTTAGAAAACAATCTTATTATATAGTTGCATCCCATCACAATCTATCACAAACATTTATTACCATTATGCTCAGTTAGCCCTGGCTATCACTACGAAGTCAACTTTTTCATCGACATGACACTTCAACTCAGGTATACCCATCAAATTCAAATAACTAACCCAATTTTATACGCAGTTTCTTACTAAAATCTTCAATTGTCTTCCCCCAAGTATACTCAATGGAACTTTCTTTATCCATAATCTTGTCATTCCGGTATCAATCCACTCATTTATGACTTAAGATAAAATCACCAGTCCTCATACTACCCTCCTTCTTCTTAACAAACAAGACATGAGCACCCCACGGGGAAGCACTAGGACGGATGAAATCTTTATCAAGAAGTTCCTGGATTTGAGCTTTAAGCTCTCTCAATTTTGCCAGAGCCATGCGATAATGAGGAATGGAGATGGGGCGAGTGCCAGTTTCCAAGTCAATGCAGAAATCTATATCTCTATCTGGAGGCATACCAGACAAATCGGTAAGAAACACTTCTCTAAATTCTGACACCACATGAATAGACTCAATAGAGGTAGATTCGACCTCAACATCCCGAATATGAGCCAATTACGCCAAACACCCCTGCCCCACCAGTTTCCTACCCCGCACGAAAGATATGACCTTAGCTGACTTAGGCTTGTACCCCCTTTCCACTCTAACCTTTTCCTACCCGGGATCTCTAGAGTTACCGACTTAGCATTACCATTAAGCACAACATAATAGGGAGACAACCAAGTCATGCCTAAGATTATAGCAAGTCAGTCATATCCAGCATAACCAAATCAGCCCAAGTTTGAAAATCCATAAACACAACAGGACAAACACGATATACTTGGGTGACTATGACTGACTCTTCAACTGGGATAGAAACATGGATGGGGGCATCAAGCACATCACAAACCGCATCAAATCCCAAGACAAACTGAACTGACACGTATGCATAAGTAGAACCTGGATCAAACAAAACAGTAGACATCAGGTCACATACGAGAATAGTACCTGTGACCACTGCATCAGACACCTCAGCCTCGATCTTTCCTGGAAAGGCATAAAACTGAGCATGTCATCTTGACGGGCAACCTCCTTGCCTGGCTGCACTGCTCCTCTACCTGCATTACCATTTCCCCAGCCTCCACGGCCTCGCTGATTTCCTCCTAATATGCCCAGGTTCTCCACAATTTTAACACACTTAATAACTTAACCAAATAAACATCGCTGCTATTAGAGCAGTCGTATCCTGGCCCTCTTTGATATACAATCAATCCATGGAATCGTAGTATAGCTTCTAACCTCAATTAGCATAACTTAATTTCATCATTCGCTAAAAAACCCATACATGTTATGACAACAATACTAAATGCATTTTTCAAAGTAATAGTGTTCATTATCTAGTCGTCCCTTACCAAAACTCCTTGAATGTTGTCACTTATAAGCTTGAATCTACAAATCTGACCTTAATCCCTTCACAAGCGACGATAGTAACTAGCGAGCCCCACAAAACTCCTAATTTCAGTCACAGAACTAGGTCGGACCCAATTCCTGACTGCTTCAATCTTTTGGAATCTACCATTACCCCTTCCCTTGAAACTATATGCCCCAAAAAAGGCAACCGAAGTCAACCAAAACTCACACTTAGAAAATTTAGCATACAATTTTTGTCTCCCAAGGACACTCATAAACTATACGAAGATAGTCAACATGTTCTTCCTCACTCTTAGAATAAACTAAAATGCCATCAATAAACACCATAATAAACGAATCTAGAAATGTTTGAACACCCGATTCATCAAACTCATAAAACTGCATACGCCTTTATCAACCCAAACGACATCACTAGAAACTCGTAGTGCCCATAGCGGGTCCTGAATGCCGTTTTTGGTATATTATCAGGTCTAATCTTTAGCTGATGATACCCAGACCTTAGATCAATCTTAGAGAAAACTGATGCCCCTTGCACATGATCAAAAAGATCATCTATCCGAGGTAGTGGATACTTGTTTCGAATGGTGACACTATTCAACTGTCGGTAGTCTATACGCATCCTCTCTTGCTAGTGATGGTGTTACCACTTCTGTTGCTCTAGTTCGAACCATAGAGTGAATGAGGACAGATACCAATTTGCATCACCCAGATACAAATTGGATTCAAGTAATAGCACGAAAGAAGTAGAAACAAAGAGATTTCCTAAAGTCCTATAACCTCTCGAAGAAAAGTACAGACGTCTCCGTACCGTTCCGCAAGACTCTACTAGACTCACTTTGGTACAATGAGATCAACGAACCTAGGGCTCTAATACCAACTTTGTCACGACCCAGACCATCGTGATTGACACCCACACTAACCCTCCGATGGGAGAACCAAAACTACAGCCCGACTAATCAACTTAACCTAAGTACTACACATTTAAAGTTACGGAAGCAGGTTTAAATAACTATATAATTAATACGGAATCTCCATAAACTCCGAAAGTTCAACTAACATCTAACAATCAATGCAAAAATACCTCTAGAACCTGAAAGTCATTGTACCAAAACATCTAAGGGCAACAAGTCTAAGAAAAAAGGGTACAACCCCAACTAAAATAAGAAATATCTAAACAGTCTAAGTCCGAAGAAAATGGACTAAACAATAGAAATGAATCCATGGCAACCAGAAAGAACTGGCTCACCCTTGAAATTTGGTCTCGCTCACTGATCTTCTAGCTGAGGTCTATCAATAGCCGCCTGAAGATGCCCTGTACTCAACAAAGAATGAGCAAGTGCAGTATCAGTACACAACCACAATGTACTAGTAGGATCACACAGCTATCCCAATAAGTGAAACATATATAAGTCATTACAATATCATAAACAGGCATATATTGAACATATACAATATCAGTCATCGTTTCAGGATCAATGTACAATTCCACATTCTTCAATAATACACATATATATAACAAGTCAATAGTCCTCTCATGGAACCCAATTCATTGGTCCTCTCATGGAACCCATATCCAAACTGTTAGTGTACCAGATCGTGGCACCTGTTCCAATATTTATGTCGGTACGTGACATCCGATCCCAGTTAGTGTGTCGAAACGTGACACCTGCTCCATTCAACTTACCACATTCACAGTCACAATGTACATTCTCACAATCATATAATTAAGAGGTGATTCATGGCATATAGTTATTCGTTCATACTCATTTACGATTAGTGTGATCAATAATGCAACATTCGCATACATACATGCAATATAATGAAGCAAGAACAAACATATACCACACAACATGAAATCAAAACCATCACCTACTTAGACACCAAGCTTGAATCCCCCTAAGGCACTTGATTCTTCCCTTTCCAGATTCTTTCCGCTTGTTCTAGGTCTACAAACAAGTAATAATACGCAAGGATCAATAATTAAGGTCTAACTTACCCGAATTATAACAAACCCAATAACCCAAGACCAAACCCATGATCCCCATACCCAAATTAGGGTTTTTTCCACCATTAGATTCAGATCAAAACCTTCCCCTAATAATAATTACCCAAGAATCTAAGTTCTACGGATTGAAAAATGGATTAAGGGAGTAAAATCATTACCTTTAGTGCTAGAAGAGGTGGAAAACTATCAAAAAATTATCCTGGTTCGTTTCTTAGCTCTCAAGAACGAAAGTTACAGAATAATAACATTTTTGGGGTTTAATCCCGACTTAATTCGCGACTGGGCCGCTACGGTGGACCCCATCCCGCTACAGCGGCCCCACCCTGGCGGGAAAATCACGCCTTGGCGTCTTAAACGGAAACAGAGAGCTAAATTAAGAGTTCCAAACCCCAAATTCACAACACACCTTCACCCCACGACACTCAAAAAATATCTGTTCACGCTAAGACCATTTTCAGAAGTTCCACTCGCCCGATTTTGATTCTGTAAAGTCGTATGGGTTCCTTAACGTCTTAGCTATCTGCTCATATGATCAAACTCATAATTTGATCTCCCGTTTGTTACCAGATTTCTGTAGACCTTACTGACTCCGATTTTGTCCAAATCTGGACTAGGTTGGGAAATTTCAAGGAACTACCAAAAAGTTTTCTGGCCCAAAAAAATTTCCCGTTGGCTTTTTTATAACGACGGGAACTGATCGTTACAACGTGTATATTGAGTTGTTATGAGATTAGTTTAAATATAAAAATTTGTTGGCAGGAAAGTGATAATATAGGAAAGGTTGGGTAAAAATTCTTGGAATGCATTAATTTTCAATTAGTGGTCTTATATATTCAATTCAAATTTCCTTCAATATAGTGAACTTATTGGCAGAAGTGTGAAATAGTTTTGACGGCTACTAAGATGACATTAATAACCGATCATTAGGTGATGATGTGTAGATCCATCATCATCAATTAATATATAGGTTAGTTAATGCATATAATTGTTCTTCCTTTTTCAAGGTGGTAATTTCAACAACTCCTTTTAACTTCGATTCTGTGTTTGAAATTTCCGTATAGCATTATAAATTTGATTCAAGTTTAGACAAATTTGATATCAAAGCTTTATGTTTGATGATCTCATCACACAAGGACATGTCTAGTAGAGTCTTGTGGAACGGTATGGGGATGCCTTTAATTTTCTTTGATAGGCTATAGGACTTTAGGAAAACTCCATTCTTTCCTTCTTTCGTGTGATTACTTGAATCCAATTGGTATCTAGGTTATACAAATTGGTATCTGGCCTCATTGACTATATTTCATATATGGTCAGAACTAGAGCAACAGAAGTGGCAACACCAACACTAGAAAGAGAGGATGCGTCTTTGGAAATAGACATGTTTCCCTGGTTCACTGTGGACATGTAATGACTAGTGACCAACATGATCTTTTTATTAAGTTCTTAATGTAGACATGTAATTTTTGACCGAACATAAAGTTTTACACTATTTTTTATTCCTGAAATATTTCTTATGTCTAAGTTAGATATTTTGGTTTTGTCTTATTTTAGTAAGTCTATTTTTAAAGATTTGAAAATAACAAAAAATATATGTTTTATTTTAGTTTAATAAATAAACTAGTATTTCTTATTTATAATTTATTATTAGCTACTCAATTTTTGTTAGTTTAAAAAATAATTAAATAATATTATATTATATTATTGAAAAAAATTACCCCCACTCACCACACATTTTCCTCCACTACCCCACTTCAACTCCACTCACCCTCAAACCCACAACACCCCTATACATACCACACACAACACACACGGCCAGAAGGAGAAAAACAAAAAAAAATACAATCAGAAAGATACCCACCATTAGCATAACAAAAAACAACACACGCACCATTCTGGAAAAAAGAAGAAAAAAATCACAACTTACAATCTTATACCCAAATACCAACGCAGCAACATACAAAACATAAAATACCACTTACATTATACATACATGAACCCTTAGATAATACCATAATCTCATCATATTTCTCCGTTTTAACCCACAATACAACATACAAAAGATTTGTGGGTGTTCTGATCGAGGTTCGGTCATAATTTTGCGGTACTTATTCTCTTTATTTAAGGTTAAACTTTATCTTATTTCTTTAATTTGTTCATGGAATTTGATGTAACTATGTGATATGTTTTCTTATAGTTTTTTTTGATTCATGATTTAATTGAAATGAATATTTGGTTAAGCGTTGTATCTTATTTAATGAGTAAAGATAACTATAATTGGTGATTATTTTTCTTTGTTTATTTGTATTCCTTAGTTACTATCTTGATTTATATGTCAATAATAATAAAGTAGGGACTATTAGGCTCAAAGAAATTATTGTCATTTTTTTATTTTTTATCAAACAAAAATGAGAATGATTTTTACAATTCATTATTATTTTGTTGGATTAAAAAGTGTATGCTTAATTTTGGCGTTAATTTTAAGAGTAAAAATAATATTATATAAAAATATAAAATAAAAAGATATAGAAATGATGTTAGAATTATATATTGTATCCTCAACAATTATTTAATTTTTCTTTATTTGGTTTTATTTATAAGGGATAAAATATTAGTTTTTTTAATAATAAGGCGAAATTTTAGACAAATTAAAAATATTTGTTTCTATTAAGAATGCCGTTGCGCATCTTTTTTTATACAATTAAAATAAACTCAAGGATGCGGTGATGCACCTTGTTCAATAATATAATCAACTTTTATTAATTTAAAGTAGAGACTTATAAAAAAAATAAGATTATTAAGTGTGATGCAAAGAAGACAGTTATGTCTCTAAATGTCAAGATCAAAAATGTAGTTACGTATCTAGGTCGAGACCAAATAAAAGTTCAACAAAATAAAAAATGCGAGCAAATCATGGCCTAAAAAAATATATCCAAAAAATAGTTAAAATAAGTATAAGTTAATAAAAGTGACCGTGCTAGAACCACGGGACTCGAGGGATGCCTAATACCTTTCCCTCGGTCAACTTAATTCATTACCCGAAATTCTAGTTTGCAGAAGAAAATAAAGAGTCATTTCCTTTTGATTAGGGATTAAAGAAAATGTGACTTGGAACACCATAACTCAATTCCAAGTGGCGACTCTGAAAAAAAATCTTTAATCAATACCGTCACTTCAATTGGAAAAACCCTTTCGCCGGTGCGAAAAGGGGTGTGACATCTGTGGCAACTCCGCTGCAGACTAACCAGATTTCGAGCTTTATTATATTGACTCTTACTTGATTTAATTATTATTTTTTGATATATTGTGTATGCTGGTCTAATGTGCTACTTGTTGCTCATTTATTGATTCGATATTGTTGAACTGTATTATAAATTGTCTTTTCTCTTTCACCTATTAATTTCTAAAAAACACTTCATATACATTCAAAGGAATGCAGTTATGCATCCTACTTTCTCTTGAGATAAAGCTGGAGTGTCGTGACACCTAGTGAAGGATTTTTAGTCGCACATGTTAGGCGGGGTTGGACCAGCAATGAAGTTAGAATAGGGCTGCTACCGATAAGTTGCCCCTCCCTGGCTTGATGTTGTCCACTCGGGTAAGCCAGTCTAGACACTAATCTCTTTAGGCTAAGCCTATTAAACCTGAAATACAGACATGGTTATCCCTAGTATGCTCCGCTTATTTGCATAATTTGCATTTGACTTAGTGACTTGAAACAAGAATTGAGTCCATCTAGGACAAATATCCATTTCTTAATTGACCACTTAGATCATTTTCTAAGCTACATGAAAATGCAGTTATTTACAAAGTCTCTATAAGTTGACTCATTTTAGTGTGATTAGTGTAATGAAAATTGTTATTTTTCGATCTTTACAGAAAAGGGAGAAAACATAAAAATATCTATTTTTTAGGAGTTATTGTATATTTCTAGAAAATGAAATGAAAGATTTTTCACTACTTAACCAAAATAAGAAAAAAATTATACAGTTACTAAAAAAGTTCAAAATATTTTACTTTCATAATACTTTGAAAATTTGCATTTGTCAAAAAAAAAGTTTTAATATCTCAAAGTTTTTTTTTAACTGTCCAATATGGATGAACTACGCAAACCTTGTCATGCCCCGAGCCTACCCCTTGGACGCGGACACGGGACCTAGGATCACGAGTGACCCCAAGCTAACCCTGCTGGCATAACATAAGCATACTAAATAAACTGAATTAGAAAAGTACTGTGCGGAAGCTAAAACATCGTGTAAACTGAAATGATGGGGAATACCCATAAACTATCTGAATATAGAAAATTTGATAGTTTAACAACATCTGAAAAGTCAAACTCAAATGCTAAAGTTGAATCTAACTATGTTTGAAATAAGCCTCTAACTGACTAGAAGTGCTAGGACATGCCCCAGCTAAATCTAGCAAAACTGAAACTAAAGACTAAAATCGAAAAGAAACATGGTTGTCGTCCTCGGAGAATGAGGACTCACCACTGATACTGCTGAGCTGAAGATCGGGGAACCGATCTATGCGTGATCAGGAAGCTGAGAACCTGGACCTACATCATGAGAAGATGTAGCGCAGAGTATGCATCAGTACTTGAAAGGTACTGAGCATGCAGGATAGAGTAAGACTGAATAATAACATAACTGAACAAAGCATTTAACTGAGCAATGATATGATATAAGCATGATACTATACTGGAAATACTGAACATGAACTAACTGAATGCAATGACCAAGTTTATAACATGCTGAGACTGAAATCTGACTGCAACTGATAACATGGTCAATGTAATAGAATCTGACTTTGAAGGAGCTACTAATAACCGACATAAAACCACATGAGCTAAATGTGGAGTCCGATGTATACGCCCCATCGAGAGGACCCACTATACCCTGCCAGATGTATAGAGGCATGACTACCGTGATCATTAAAATGATGCCCACAGACGGGACTTACATCCTACGGGGCACGTAGTTCTGGGACTATTTGGGTACGCTGAATCCTAGTCCAACTCGGTATTAAGTCTACTCCCAACTGATTATGTAAATAACACATTATGACTGAATTTCTGTAATACTGGATAGCTTAAAATACTGACATGCAAAATCTAAGAATGCAACATTAATGTATTGATAATGAAACATTCGTAACTAGGCATGTATATCTGAATATAACTGACCTAGCATGTGTAATTCATGAACTAAACAAATCTACACAACTAGGTAACTGAATTTCATGCAAGAACTGAAGCAACAGCATAATAATATGATTTGGATCATTCTAGCAGCAAAAACCCAACAATTTCTAACATTCAAGAAACCCTAGGTCAAGATAATATCAGAGAATCATGATTCTGACTGAATTCTAGGGACCTAATGGGCAAAGGAACCCACTAGTGAAATCCCACATACGTGGTGACGAATTTCACAGAGAAATCTTTCAATTTCGGGGTAGAACTGATGAAAACCTTGCTGCATTTTGAAACCAGGATTGGTCGACTTTTTCTCCTCTATTTTTCTAGTTTGATCAATTTTTGGTGAATGATTTGACTAGGGTAAGTTCTAATTTTTTTTACTAGGCTAAAACTGATAAAAACTACGTAGTTTAGGGGTCCAACTTATAAGGAAAGGACCAAAAGACCCCTGACTTAACTGCTGTCGGAAGCAACCGACGGACCGTGGCTGGATCGACGGTCCGTGATGGTCATTCGTCGAATGGAGTCTGGGGCTTGGACCTGAAGTCCACGATCCACGGACCTGGACCACAGCCCGTGGTCTGACCTACGGTCCGTAGGTCCTGGCCGTGGGTCATGCCTTAGCTGAATTTTCTGGAGTTCTGGGACTAGAAATCTGGGTTTCGACCTACGACCCTGGGCCACGGATCATGGTCTAACCTACGGTCCGTAGGTCCTGGCGTGGGTCTACCCTTTGCCAAATTTCCTGGACTTTCTGGGGAGGAGCTGCAGGCGGCCATCCACGGACCCCACCTACGGTCTGTGGGTCACCCTAAGGTCCGTAGGTGGCACCTGCAACTTCTGAAATTCTGTATTTCTCGTAGTTTTAGCATACGGGGTGTTATATTATCTCCTCCTTAGGAACATTCATCCTCGAATGAAGACTAAACAAGTTTAATTTGGAGGGAATGAGCTGCAAACCCTACCACAATTTTTAGAAACTGATTTCTGACTGAACTGAGTTCCAAGGACATGTAAATACGCTGAAAATGCAAGTACAAACTGAAGGAACATGATACTAAGACTAAATTTGTGCATAAATGACTGAAAAACTGGAGAGGAACTATTACCTCAAGCTGGAATGGAATCGGAAGGAAAGAGGTGAGGATACTTTGGCTTCATGGCTGCTTCTGCTTCCCAAGTAGCTCCCTCTACAGACTGACTCATCTACAAAACCTTAACTGAAGCGACTTCTTTGTTTCTCAACCTTCTAACCTGACGATCAAGAATCTCAACTGGCACATCCTCATAAGTGAGACTATCTTTCACAGCCACACTCTCAAAAGGTACTATGGATGCAGGATCACCCACCCACTTCTTCAACAACGAAACGTGAAAGACCGGATGCACTGCTGCTAGTTCTGCTGGCAACTCTAACTCGTAAGCCACTTTACCAACCCTTTTAAGATCTTGTAAAGGCCTACATATCTGGGACTGAGCTTCCCTTTCTTGCCAAATCTCATCACCCCCTTCATAGGTGACATTTTTAGGAAGACCCAATCATCAACTTGGAACTCTAATTCCCTTCTGCTTACATCTGCATAGGACTTCTGGCGACTCTGGGCTGTCTTAAGTCTATCTCTAATAAGTTGCACTTTCTCCATAGCATCATGAACTGAATCTGGCCCTATCAAGGCTGCTTCACCCACTTCAAACCAACGAACTGGAGATCTACATCTACGCCCATACAATGCCTCATAAGGGGACATCTGAATGCTGGAATGGTAACTATTATTGTAGGAGAACTCTATAAGAGGAAGGTGATCATCCCAACTGCCCTTGAAATCGATCACACAAGCTCTCAAACTGTCCTCTAAGGTCTGAATGGTACTCTCCGCCTGACCATCCGTCTGTGGATGAAATGTTGTGCTAAGATTAACCTGAGTACCGAGATCTTTCTGAAATGACTTTCATAAATGAGAGGTAAACTGAGGACCTCTATCTGAGATGATAGACAAAGGAACCCCAAGCAACATGACTATCTCATTAATGTAAAGCTTGGCGTAGTCCTCCGCCGAGTCTGTAGTCTTAACAGCCAAAAAGTGTGCAGACTTAGTAACTCTGTCTACTATCACCCAAATGGAGTCATGATGTCTGCGAGTATGAGGTAAACCGGTAATGAAGTCCATGTTGATCACTTCCCACTTCCAAGTAGGAATCCTGATCTCTTGAGCCATACCCCCTGGTTTATGATGTTCTACCTTCACTTGCTGACAATTGGGGTACTTAGCCACAAAATCTGCAATTTCCCTCTTCATGCCATTCCACCAAAAGACTTCCCGCAAATCACGGTATATCTTAGTGGCACCTGGATGAATAGAATACCTGGAATTATGAGTTTCTGCAAGAATCTGTTGTCTCAACTCACCCACCTTAGGAACACATAATCGACCCTAATAGCGAAACACACAATCTCCTCTTTGGGAGAATACCTCAATTCTCTGCTGATGAACTGCACCCTTTAGTTGAAGCAATGTCGGATCACTATCTTGCTTTTCCTTAACCCCCGCTACCAATGAAGATTCTGACCCATTCTGAACAGTTACACCATCATCTGATATGCTCATAAAGCGAACTCCCAAGCGAGCAAGCCTGTGAACATCCTTTGCTAGTTCTTTTTTTTCTTCCTCAACATGTGCTACACTACCCATAGATAGTATGCTAAGGGAATCTGCTACTACATTGGCCTTACCAGGATGGTAAAGCATATTTATGTCATAGTCCTTGAGGAATTCAAGTCATCTCCTTTGGCGAAGATTCAAATCTTTCTGGGTGAACACATACTGAAGGCTTTTATGGTCTGTGAACACATCTGCATGCACACCATATAAGTAGTGTCTCCAAATCTTAAGTGAAAACACCATTGCTGTAACCTCGAGGTCATGAGTCGGATTAGTCTTCTCATGCACCTTAAGCTGTCTAGAAGCATAAGCTATAACCTTACCTTGCTGCATCAACACACAACTTAGGCCGACTCTGGACACATCACAATAGATAACATAACCATATGAACCCTCTGGTAGAGTTAAAATCGGAGTTGTAGTCAACCTAGTTTTCAGTTCTGCGAAGCTATTCTCACAATCATCTGACCACTGAAACTTAACCTTTTCCTGAGTCAACTTAGTCAATGGAGAAGCTATGGATGAAAATCCTTCCACGAACATTCTGTAATAACCTGCTAGACCCAAGAAACTTCTGATATCTGTAGGAGAGGTAGGTCTGGGCCATTGTTTCACTACTTCTATTTTCTAAGAATCCACTCGGATCCCTTCGCTGGATACTATATGCGCAAGAAAAGCAACTGATTGTAACCAAAACTCGCATTTGCTAAATTTAGCAAACAACTGGAGATCTTTCAGAGTTTGCAGAACAACTCTCAAATGATTCGCATGTTCTTCATCATTCCTAGAGTAAGTGAGGATATCATCAATAAAGACGATAACGAACAGGTCCAAATACTGCTTGAATACCCTATTCATTAAATCAATGAAAGTTGCAGGAGCATTGGTTAGTACAAATGACATAATTACAAATTTATAATGACCATACCGAGTTCTGAAGGCTGTCTTCGGAATGTCACTATCTCTGACTCGAAGCTGATGATAACCACATCTGAGGTCTATTTTCAAAAAAAGACTAGCACCCTAAAGTTGGTCAAACAAGTAATAAATCTTGGGAATAAGGTAATTTTCTTGATTGTGACTTTGTTCAACTGCCGATAGTCAATGCACATCCTGAGAGAACCATCTTTCTTTTTCACAAACAACACTAGTGCACCCCATGGCGAAATACTAGGTCTGATGAAGCCCTTATCTAGAAGGTCTTTCAACTGCTCTTTCAATTCCTTAAGCTCAGCTAGAGCCATTCTGTAAAGATGAATATAAATAGGCTGGGTATCTGGAAGGAGATCAATTCCAAAGTCAATTTCCCTTTTGGGAATAACTCCGGAAAGATCTTCTGGAAACACTTCTGGGAACTTATTAACAACTGGAACTGACTCAAGAGTTGGGGTTTCGGAGCTTGAATCCTTAACCCGAACTAGATGATAGAGATAATCCTTAGAGATCATCTTTCTGGCCTTAAGGTAAGAAATGAATCGACCCATAGGTGCTAAGCTACTACCCTTCCATTCTAAGATTGGTTCGTCTGGAAACTTGAAACGAACAATCCTAGTTTTACAATCGACTGAGGCATAACATGAATGTAACCAATCCATGCCTAGAATGATATCAAAGTCTACCATTTCTAACTCTACAAGATCTGCTGAGTTGACTTTCTGAGAGACTGTGACAGGGCAATTTCTGTATACCCGTCTAGTTGTAACTGGGTCACCAACTGGAGTAGAGACTGAGAAGGATTCTGAGAAAATTTCTGGACTAACATTGAAGTTAACTTCTATATAAGGAGTTACGAATGAAAGAGTATCCCCTGGATCTAACAAAGCATAAACATCTAAGTTAAAAACTTGTAACGTACCAGTGTCCACATCAGGAGAGTCTTCCTGATCCTGGAGAGCCTGAAGAGTATACAACCTGTTTTGGCGCTAACCGCCACCTGTACTAAATAAGTTACCCTTCTGAGTCGGGCGACCTGTTGGTGCTGCTGAATTTGTGGACTGAGCTCTACCATTATTACCTCATTGACCCTATTTAGAAGAAGGACAATCTCTCCACTAGTGACCAGTCTGACCACACCCAAAACATCCTTCATTTCCTGTAAGACACTCATTCGGATGGTTCTTACCACACTTAGGAAAAGTTGGGTAGGTTATGCTACCTGAAACACTCCCCTGAGACTTAGAGCCTGATGCCCTACCTTTCTGATCCTGTCGGAACCTGGAGGATGGAACACTAGCTGATGAAGGTGCTGGGGCTGAAGATTTCTACTGGAACTGAGAGCGATTTCCACCACCCAATTTCTATTGAGAATACTTATAGTTGCCTGTCCTAGCCTTTTTGTTCTCCTTAGCGTGCTCCCTCAGCTTATCTCTCTCAACCTGCTGAGCATGAATCATGAGCCTAGAGATGTTCATATTTTCCAGTAACATAGCATTTCTGCACTCTGTTTTCACTAAGTCTGACACTCCATACAGAAACTTATTCATTTGAGCCCTGGAATCAGAAATCATGTGAGGAGCATACCTGGAGAGCTGGGTGAACTTGAGTCCATACTCTTGGACTGTCATGTTACCTTACCTCAAATTCATAAACTCCTGAGCTCTTGCCTCCCTCAACTCTCTTGGGAAGAACCTGTCCAGAAAAGTCTCACTAAAGCATTCCCAAGTGATAGGAGCTGCATCTGTACCCCTGTTCTCTTTCCATTGAGTATACCAGATATGAGCTACATCCTTAAGCTGATAGGATGCCAACTCAACCCTATCATTACAAGTTACCTGCATCACTTCAAAGATCTTCTTGACCTCATCGATGAAAATTTGGGGATCCTCACCAATCTGCGATCCTAAGAACTCAGGCGGATTCATCCTAACAAAATCATGAACTCAGCTACAACTGACCCAACATTAGCATTTGCATGATCTGGAACCTGCTGGTTGTTCTGGTTAGTCACACTCTAAGCCAAAAGTTGGATAGCATTCCGAAACTCAGCATTCGAAACTTCCTGATCTAGGACTGGAGGAGCTACGTTTGCGTTCCTGGCATTCGCATTCTTAGCGTAATATCTACGAGAAGGCGTGATCTAAAATGCATAACGATGAATTAGAGAGAGATCATACCAACGCATGATAAGAATATCAAGAAAGTGAGGCATTCCTAAAACACTTCGTAGCTTCCCCCTCATTAGATGTGGTGCACTTCACACCCATGAAAAAAACTCTACTTAGTGCGGTTTTTCAAACATCCTAGGACACTTAAACCTAATGCTCTGATACCAAGCTTGTCACGCCCCGAGGCTACCCCCTGAACGCGGACACGGGACCTAGGATCACGAGTGACCCCAAGATAACCATGCTGGCATAACATAAGCATACTAAATAAACTGAATTAGGAAAGTACTATGTGGAAGCCAAAACATGGTGTAAACTGAAATGATGGGGATACCCATAAACTATATGAATATAGAAAATCTAAGAGTTTAACAACATCTAAAAAGTCAAACTCAAATGTTAAAGCTGAATCTAACTATGTCTGAAATAAGCCTCTAACTGACTAGATGTGCTGGGACATGCCCCAGCTAAATCTAGCAAAACATTAACTAAAGACTAAAATCGAAAGGAAACATGTTTGTCGTCCTCGGAGAATGTGGACTCACCACTGATACTGCTGAGCTGAAGATCGAAAACTGATCTATGCGTGATCTGGAAGCTGAGAACCTGGACCTACATCACAAGAAGATGTAGCACAGAGTATGCGTCAGTACTTGAAAGTTACTGAGCATGCAGGATAGAGTAAGACTGAATAATAACATAACTGAACAAAACATTTAACTAAGCAATGATATGATATAAGCATGATACTTTACTGGAAATACTGAACATGAACTAACTGAATGCAATGACCAAGTTTATAACATGTTGAGACTGAAATCTGACTGTAACTGATAACATGGTCAATGCAATAGAATCTGACTGTGAGGGAGCTACTAATAACCGAAATAAAATCACATGAGCTAAATGTGGAGTCTGATGTATACGCCGCATCGAGAGGACCCAATATACCCTGCCAGAGGTATAGAGGCATGACTGGCGTGATCACTAAAATGATGCTCACATAGGGGACTTACATCCTACGAGGCACGTAGTTCTGGGACTATTTGGGTACGCTGAACCCTAGTCCAACTCGATATTAACTCTACTCCCAACTGATTATGTAAATAACACATTATGACTGAATTTCTGTAATACTAGATAGCTCAAAATACTGACATGTAAAATCTGAGAATGCAACATTAATGTACTGATAATGAAATATTCGTAACTGGGGCATGTATATCTGAATATAACTGACCTAGCATGTGTAATGCATGAACTAAATGAATCTACACAACTAGGGTTCTGAATTTCATGCAAGAACTGAAGCAACAACATAATAATCTGATTTGGATCATTCTAGCAGCTAAAACCCAACAATTTCTAACATTGAAGAAACCTTAGGTCTATATAATATCAAGGGAATCAAGATTCTGACTGAATTCTAGGGACCTAATGGGCGAAAGGAACCCATTAGTGAAATCCCACATACCCGGTGACGAATTCCACGGAGAAATCTTTCGATTTCGGGCTGCAACTGATGAAAACCTTACTGTATTTTGGAACTAGGGCTGGTCGACTTCTTCTCCTCAATTTCTCTAGTTTTATCGATTTCTTGGTGAATGATTTGACTAGGGTAAGTGTTAATTTATTTACTAGGCTAAAACTGATGAAAAATACGTAGTTTAGGGGTTAAACGACGTAGTTTTGGGGTCAAACGCATAAGGAAAAGACCAAAAGACCCCTGACTTAACTGCTATCGGGACCAACCGACGGACCGTGGCTGGACCAATGGTCCGTAGGTCGGACCAGAAGGCCACGATCCACGTACCTAGACCACGGCCCGTGGTCTGACCTACGGTCCGTAGGTCCTGGCCGTTGATCATGCCTTAGCTGAATTTTCTGGAGTTCTGGGACTAGAAATCTGGGGTCCGACCTACGGCCCTGGGCCACAGACCGTGGTGTGACCTACGGTCCGTAGGTCCTGGCGTGGGTCTACCCTTAGCCAAATTTCCTGGACTTTTTGGGGAGGAGCTGCAGGTGGCCATCCACAGACCCCACCTACGGTCCGTGGGTCACCCTACGGTCCATAGGTGGCACCATTGGTGGCACCTGCAACTTCTGTAATTCTGCATTTCTGATAGTTCTAGCATACGGGGTGTTACAAACCTGATTCTCACCCCAATGAGATACATAGGCAACCCTCTTGGGATTCGGTGATCTTTATTCAAAAATTAAAAAGAAATCCTTTTTTTCAAAAATGAAAAAAAAATGAAAAACAAGAAGATTTAATCTTTATCAAAAATAAGTTTTTCTTAATTTTCTTTTAATAATTCAAGAAAAAAACTAAACTTGAAACAAACTAAAGTATTTTATCTCAAAGCTCTAAAAAAAAGCTTAGTTATTGAGTTTTAGAAAAATATGCAAAGATCTTATTCATGTACTTAAGCGTGTTACGTACGCAATCCCAAACGGATTTGATCAACGCATTATCAAATCATTTTTTTTTCAAAAAAATAAAATAAATTAATAATTAAGAAATGTCTAACCCTAACAAATTTTATCGTCCATGCACACAGTTAAATTAAGGTGGTTGGTTTGTGGTTAAGCTGGCATCTCATCCCTACTATACAAGGTCAAAAGGTAAAAAAAAATGACCCGCAAAGACGAAAATGAGTCGGACAATGATGAGGTCGAAAATCAGATGTTTTCACAAGAAATAGTGTCAATACAAGAAGTAAGGATGCTAAGACAGCTAATGGAGGAAATGTGCGAAACTTGGATTAATGGACAAGCTCCACCGTCTTCAATTCGTGACTATCTAAATACAAATATGTCACCCCCTATCCAAGTGTCGACAAGTGATCCTATTTATCCACCTGGATTTATCCCTTATGCTAACACATTCAATGCCGCTGGAACTTCCACGGTGCGCCCTTTGAGTACACCTATGATGAGTAATCCACTCTTCATGCCAACTGTGCTGACTAATACAGTCCCACAACCTATAATGAAGCCAAAATCCAACAATGATCCTCCACCCAAAGTTCAATATGGTCGAGATTATACCCCTGAATTGACTTTTAAAATTCCAGGTTCTTACCCTCACACTCATCAGTATAGTTTCACTGTTGAAGTTGCAAAAGCTGTTAAGAACGAGGAACATGAAGAAATGACTAGAAAAATGAAGAGTTTGGAACAGAGTGTAAGAGTTATGCAAGGATTGGGAGGTCACAAAAGTGTCTTATTCAATGATTTGTGCATGTTTCCCCATATTCATCTACCCATCGGTTTTAAAACTCCAAAGTTCGAGAAATATGATGGACATGGAGATCTTGTAGCTCATTTAAAGAGATATTGTAACCAACTAAGAGGGGCTGAAAGCAAAGAAAAATTGCTTATGGCTTATTTTGGGGAAAGTTTGATGGGAATTGCCTCAGAATGGTTCATAGATCAAGATACTTCTGACTGGCATACATGGGATGATTTGGCTCGATGTTTTGTTCAACAATTTCAATATAACATTGACATAGTTCCAGATCGTACTTCACTTGCCAACATGAGGAAAAAGACCACCAAAAATTTCTGTGAATATGCTATTAGGTGGAGGGAGCAAGCTGCTAGGGTTAAGCCGCCAATGAAAGTGTCTGAAATGATTGATGTTTTCCTCCAAGCGCAAGAACCAGACTACTTTCATTATTTACTTTCCGTTGTTGGAAAAACATTCGCCGAAGTTATTAAGATTGGTGAAATGGTGGAAAATGGCATCAAGTCTGGAAAAATTGTAAGTCAAGCTGCCTTGAAAGCCACAACACAGGTGATTAAAAATGGATCAGGAAATCTTGGGGGAAACAAAATGAAGGAGGATGTAGCAAATGTTGTGTCAAACACACAAAAAGTTCCAAGGGGTCCAGTTTATCAATATGCACCACCTCAATTACATCACTATCTCCCCATGCAAGACACACAATACTCTATTGTCCCACCTCAATATGCAGTATATGGTGCACAACCATATGTATATCCACCAAACTATCCTCAATGGCGAGTGTCAACACATCAAAATGTTCGTCCTTCATCTCAAAATTTTCGAGCACCTTATAATCCCCGTCTAAGACAAGGATTTGAATGAGGTCAAAGACCTATGAACATTTTCACACCGATTGGAGAGACTTACACAAGTTTATTTGAGAAATTAAAACGGTTGAATATGATAGAGTTGATTCCTCAAAATTATGCAGATCCACGTTCAAAAGGTTTCAATCCTGTAGCACGATGTGCATACCATTCTGATGCCCCAGGGCACAGTACTGAAGATTGTCGAACTTTGAAAATTGAGGTGGAAAAGATGATCCAAGCAAAGATGATTGTGGTCCAAAATGATAACCCCCCAAATGTTACTCAGAATCCTCTACCAACACCTAATGATGTACACTTCATTGAGATGATATGTGATAAAAAATAATATGACAATTCTCTCAATTCTAAAGAAGCGACAATTGAAATTGGTGGAGCTTTCACGAAGGCTAACGTGCAAAAGAGTGGCTAAGAAGTCAAGTTTGGTGATTGGGAGACACTCTTCTTTTCTCTAGAAAAGAGTGTATGGATAGTTTATTTTGACATCATTTCTGCTATGCAATTCATTTTTTTAATTTATTTTAGTAAGTCAGACGGTTCTATTATTTCTCTTATGTGTCTGTTTGCTGAGTATTGTCGTAGTTTGGGTTATTATAGAGTTATAACCTAAGATTTAGTTTATTGTCTTGTCATCAAGTCCTTTTATCTTAATATAATTTTTGTTCCGCGTCACTTTGACATGTTCTATTTAGCATGCCATATATACTTTTTTGTTTCTTTCAATTTAATTTTTGTGACATGATATGCAAGAGGAATTTTGTCAGTTCTTAAAATTATATCTAATCATGGAATGAATACATCAAAGAAGTCAAAAAGAAAATATTCGAGGAAATGAATAAAGGACGAAATGATTAAAAGAATAAATTTCATTTAAATTAACGTATGCCATTTGTTTTCAAGAAGGTATTACTCAAATGGAGATTTCAAGCTGATAAATATGGAAGAAAAATGATAAACATATCCATCAATGCATACGATGCAAAGAGATATTGTATGATTTTCACTTCACATCTTAAAGGACATGCTTGTATTTGCCATTTTTAATAATTGATATGACGAAGGCATTTCATTCACTATCCAAACACCGTGTAATCCTTTGCTACCCCTTTTGAGCCTTAATTTTATTCTCTTTCATACCCCTCTTTTGGAATCAAAATACAGTAAAAAAAGAAATGAGTCACAAATTCAAAAAAAAAAAAAGTCACAAAAAAAGAGTCAAGAAAAAAAGTGGAAAAAAAGGTTTGAAAAAAATCAATTACAACAAAAGAACAAACTTCCTGAACTACGTTCGACCTGATTCTTGTTTTGACAGGATATGTAGGCAGCCTTATTTTGAGGTTCGATCCAACCAAGAAAAAAGTCTAGAAAGTCCTCACCACAAAAATTGGGGCAAAATTAATAATAATTATTATTAATTATTAATTATTATTATTATTATTATTATTATTATTATTATTATTTTATTTTATTTTATTTTATTTTTGCAAAAAAAAAAAGTCGATTCCAAAAGTTGTAAGTCTTAACTCTGTTACCGCAGTATTTTGAGCTTTCATGCCGATCCTTTCTTTGTAAACCTATCCAAAAGCCACGTTACAATCCAAATAAAGACCTTCCGATTAATTTTTAACAACGACAAATCAAGCAAGCTTTCAGTGTTGATTATCATATAAGGAAACATGTCATGCCACTCGCATAAGGAGTGAAAAATGAGGGAATCTTATCGATGAAAATCTTCGAAAGCCCTATAGGAGATCATTTGAGTTGAGAGAAAGTGAAAAATGAGAGAGTCTTATTGGTGAAAATTCCAGGACACCGTAAGACGATAGTGAGTGAGAGATAATCAAAAAGAGAGACTTGTCTGTGAAAACCTTTCGAGGCACCACAAGTCAAGTGTTATTCATAAATCTAGTGCAAAAGTTGGATTATAGAAGTCTGACTTCAAAGTTGAAAGTTTGACAAAGATGAAGTTTAGATTGATTGGACAGACCAGACCATTTAATCCAAAATGCATGTCAGGATCATCAGAATTGATCATCACTATCAACGGAGTCCATATATTTTTATTTATTTATTTTTTCTCAAAAGGGTAAAATATTATTTCTTTTTATTTTGTGTCGCTCAATTCGATCTTGAGTTAGTCTTCATTAAGCAAGCAGAAAATAATTTCAAAATTGCTACCATCTCTTCAATTGCACAAAACAAAGTTTGGTCAGCACATCAATTGTGACATGATTCAAGAAATAGTGATATGCATAGTAACTTGTCAACAATTGACAATTTTTGAGAATTTATATGAATACAAGATTCAATTATTGTTGGAGGGTGGAAACAATATAACAAATCTGAAGTTTGAAGTTCTGAACAATTAGAGATGTTTTCAAGATTATCAAGGTGGGTTGACTAGCAAACAGAAACGGTCTGCCCCAGCTGATATGGTTCAACATTGCAATAACAGGAGCAACCATCTTCAAAGCCAATACCACAAATCGACCACCAATTTAAAACTCACAATTTTTTTGAAACATGAGGCTTTCTTGCTGAAATAAACATTGTTTCACAGGTTCAAATTGGATAATAGAGTTACAATAAAAACCTATCAACATTTTTATTTTTATACTTGCACAAATAGTTATTTTTATCTTCTTCTAGGATAAACATTTCCTAGTCTGAGACATTTATTTTTACTTTCTCCTAGGATAAACATTTCCTAGTCTGAGACCGTTATTTTTTATTTTCTCCTAGGATAAACAATTCCTAGTCTGAGACGTTATTTTTTATTTTCTCCTAGGGTAAACACTTTCTAGTCTGAGATTGTTATTTTTTATTTTCTCCTAGGATAAACACTTCCTAGTCTGAGATTGTTATTTTTATTTTCTCCTAGGATAAACACTTCCTAGTCTGAGATTGCTACTTTTTATTTCTCCTAGGATAAACACTTCATAGTCTGAGATTGTTATTTTTTATTTTCTCCTAAGATAAATACTTCCTAGTCTGAGACTGTTATTTTTTATTTTCTCCTAGGATAAACACTTCCTAGTCTGAGATTGTTACTTTTTATTTTCTCCTAGGATAAACACTTCCTAGTCTGAGACGTTTTTTATTTTATTTTTCTCCTAGGATAAACGCTTCCTAGTCTGAGACGTTATTTTTTATTTTCTCCTTGGATATACACTTCCTAGTCTGAGATTGTTATTTTATTTATCTCCTAGGAAAAATACTTCCTAGTCTGAAATTGTTATTTTTTATTTTCTCCTAGGATAAACATTTCCTAGTCTGAGACTGTTATTTTTTATTTTCTCCTTGGATAAAAACTTTCTAGTCTGAGATTGTTACTTTTTATTTTCTCCTAGGATAAACACTTTCTAGTCTGAGATGTTTTTTTTTTCTGCTAGGATAAATGCTTCCTAGTCTGAGACGTTATTTTTTATTTTATCCTAGGATAAACACTTCCTAGTCTGAGACTGTTATTTTTTATTTTCTCCTAGGATAAACACTTCCTAGTCTGAGATTGTTATTTTATTTTTCTCCTAGGATAAACATTTCCTAGTCTGAGACGTTTTTTTATTTTTCTTCTAGGATAAACGCTTCCTAGTCTGAGACGTTATTTTTTATTTTCTCCTAGGATAAACACTTCCTAGTCTGAGACCATTATTTTTTATTTTCTCCTAGGATAAATACTTCCTAGTCTAAGACCGTTATTTTTTATTTTCTCCTAGGATAAACACTCTTTAGTCTGAGATTGTTATTTTTTATTTTCTCTTAGGATAAACACTTCCTAGTCTGAGACTATTATTTTTTATTTTCTCCTAGGATAAACACTTCCTAGTCTGAGACGTTATTTTTTATTTTCTCCTAGGATAAACACTTCCTAGTCTGAGACCGTTATTTTTTATTTTCTCCTAGGATAAATACTTTCTAGTCTGAGACGTTAGTTTTTATTTTCTCCTAGGATAAACACTTCCTAGTCTGAGACCGTTATTTTTTATTTTCTCCTAGGATAAACACTTCCTAGTCTGAGACTGTTAATTTTTATTTTCTCCTAGGATAAACACTTCCTATTCTAAGACTGTTATTATTTTTTTCTCCTGCGATAAACACTTCTAGTCTGAGACGTTATTTTTTTTTCTCCTAGGATAAACACTTCCTGGTCTGAGACTGTTATTTTTTATCTTTCTCCTAGGATAAACACTTCCTAGTTTGAGACGTTATTTTATTTTCTTCTAGGATAAACACCTCCTAGTTTGAGACGTTATTTTATTTTCTTCTAGGATAAACACCTTCTAGTCTGAGACATTTATATTTTATTTTCTCCTATGATAAACTATTCTTAGTCTGAGTTTATTTTAAAAAATTCACATTTGCTAATAACTCACAAAAAAATTCCAGTGAAAATTGGGGCAAATTTTTTTGCTGATTTCTTTTGTTTGTGATAGTTTTCAGGTTTCTTCAAGCGAAACATGGATTTGAAATTCAAAAACAAAGTTTCAACTCTTTTCAGAATGATCAATCCCCATGATAGCCAGAATCACTTTCTTCAATGCATGTAGTAGCCTGACTTCCTGACATCTATTTCTATCAGTTACTTATCAAGAAAACATGCAGTCATTCAAGAAAATTTTCAGATTGTCATTTTGAAGAGTGTCAAAAGCTCACTCTAAGTGGCAAATTAAGCCTCAATTCAATTCAAGATCCAGATACTCACCCAAAAAATTCAAAGTGATATCTGAAAGTCAAGACTCAAGAGAAGCTGCATAGATAGGAGCTTGTACTTTTATTTTCCTTTGGACTATTAGCTTTCATTTTTTTTATGTAAGTATCGGAGCCACGACCTGAAACCTCGATGGAACCTCACTTAACTTCCAACTCATCACCTCATCTTCTTGAACTACACGTGACCTGATTCCCTTATAACCCGGGATATGTAGGATGTCCAAAACCAAGACTCGATCGCACAAATTTTTTCTTTCAATTAGAGTCCGATCAAAATTTATCGCGTTGTCTACTTCTTTGTCTACAAACACTTCGTGTTTCCAGTCAAAGAGGGGCAAACTGTAGACACGAAATTTTTGACCGAACATAAAGTTTTACACTATTTTTTATTCCTGAAATATTTCTTATGTCTTATAATTTATTATTAGCTACTTAATTTTTGTTAGTTTAAAAAATAATTAAATAATATTATATTATATTATATTATGTTATATTATATTATATTATATTATATTATTAAAAAAATTTACCCCCACTCACCTCACATTTTCCTCCACTATCCACTGCACTACCCCACTTCAACTCCACTCACCCTCACACCCACAACACCCCTATACATACCACACACAACACACACGGCCAAGGGGAGAAAAACAAAAAAAACACAATCAGAAAGATACCCACCAAAAGCATAACAAAAAAACAATACACGCACCATTCTGGAAAAAAGAAGAAAAAAATCACAACTTACAATCTTATACCCAAATACCAACGCAGCAACATACAAAACATAAAATACCACTTACATTATACACACATGAACCCTTAGATAATACCATAATCTCATCATATTTCTCCGTTTTTACCCACAATACAACATACAAAAGATTCGTGGGTGTTCTAATCGAGGTTCGGTCATAATTCTGTGGTACTTATTCTCTTTATTTAAGGTTAAACTTTATCTTATTTCTTTAATTTGTTCATGGAATTTGATGTAACTGTGTGATATGTTTTCTTATAGTTTTGTTTGATTCATGATTTAATTGAAATGAATATTTGATTAAGCGTTGTATCTTATTTAATGAATAAAGATAACTATAATTGGTGATTATTTTACTTTGTTTATTTGTATTCCTTAGTTACTATCTTGATTTATATGTCAATAATTATAAAGTAGGGACTATTAGGCTCAAAGAAATTATTGTCTTTTTTTATTTTTTATCAAACAAAAATGAAAATAATTTTTACAATTCATTATTATTTTGTTGGATTAAAAAGTGTATGTTTAATTTTGGCGTTAATTTTAAGAGTAAAAAAACTATAATATAAAAATATAAAATAAAAAGATATAGAAATGATGTTAGAATTATATATTGTATCCTCAATAATTATTTATTTTTCTTTATTTGGTTTTATTTATAAGGGACAAAATATTAGTTTTTTTTAATAATTAGGCGAAATTTTAGACACATTAAAAATATTTGTTTCGATTAAGAATGCGGTTGCGCATCTTTTTTGAGACAATTAAAATAAACTCAAGGATGCGGTGATGCACCTTGTTCAATAATATAATTAACTTTTATTAATTTAAAGTAGAGACTTATAAAAAAAAATATTATTAAGTGTGATGCAAAGAAGACAATTATGTCTCTAAATGTCAAGATCAAGAATGTGGTTACGTATCTAGGTCGAGGCCAAATAAAAGTTCAATAAAATAAAAAATGCAAGCAAATCATGGCCTAAAAAAATATATCCAAAAAATAGTTAAAATAAGTATAAGTTAATAAAAGCGATCATGCTAGAACCACGGGACTCGAGGGATGCCTAATACCTTCCCCTCGGTCAACAGAATTTCTTACCCGAAATTCTAGTTTGCAGATCAAAATATAGAGTCATTTCCTTTTGATTAGGGATTAAAGAAAAGGTGACTTGGAACACCATAACTCAATTCCAAGTGGCGACTCTGAAAAAAAAAATATCCCTAATCAATACCGTCACTTCAATTGGAAAAACCCTTCTGCCGGTGCAAAAAAGGGTGTGACACTTAAAGTTGAAACCCCCATTCTTCATGGGTACTGAATATGAAGATGCTTATGATTTCCTGGTTGATTGTCATGAGCTGCTTCATAAGATGGATAGATAAAGTAGAGTGATTTGGTGTTGAGTTTATGACATATCAGTTCCAGAGAGACGTTAAAATGTGGTGGTGGTCTCATGTTGAGTGTCGACCAGCAAAGGTACTACCTATGACTTGGGCAATATTTTCTAGCTTTTTCATGGAGAAGTATATCCCCCGGACTTTGAGGGATATGAGGAGAGATGAGTTCCTGAATATAAAGCAAGGAAAGATGTTTATTACAACCTATGAGGCCAAATTTTATGCTTTATCCAGATATGCGACTCAACTTTGCTTTAGTCCGAAACAACGAATTTGCCACTTTGTGAAGGGATTGAGGTCAGATTTACAAATTCAAGCTTTATATGTGGTTGTTTTAGCAAAATCTTTTCAGGAAGTGATTTATTTTGTGATGGAGGTAGAGGGGGTGAAGCCAGATGGCTCTGCCAAGGTGACAACATTCAAAAAGTTTTGTAAGGGATGACTAAATAATGAACACCATTACCTTCGAAAATACAAATAGTAAATTTGTCATAACATGTATGAGTTAATGATGAAATTATGTTGCGCCAATTGAGGTCAGAATCTCTACTACAATTTTATAGATTGAGTGTATATCAAAAAGGATCATAATACGACTACTACAACAATACTGATGCTTACTTGGTTAGAGTTATGAAGTGTGTCACTTTTGTTATCGACCTGATCTAAGAAAGAATGAAAATCACTTGGGATAGAGACAGAACAAATTTGATAATATTTTGCAGCTATTCAATGGGTAGAAATGTGAGGGCTATTTGGGTACGATCTTCTCGATAGGTATGATGTGTACTAGTAATGGATCTAACGGACTTTCACGATGTGGTACTAGTGTTATGTGGAAACGAATACATCGATTGTCAACTGTGAATAGTAACTACTTATGGAGTTATCAGTTGTATGACATGTTCAGATAATGAGATTCGGTGTTGCATTCAAATTTGAGAAATCAACTAGTTTGTTACTATGAAAGCTTGGGTTAAGCATTGTTTTTAAGGAAAATTTTAGTAGTGGATCTTTGGTACGATATTAATGCATTTAGGTTGTGAAGTGTATCTTGAAGATTTTAAATGAGGGCTGGTGATTTTATCTTAAGCTCTAAATGAGTGGATTGATACCAGAATGACTAGCTTATGAATAAAGAAAGTCCCAGTGAGTATACTTGGGTGAAGGCAATTGAAGATTTTAGTAAGAAGGTGCGTATAAAATTGGGTTACTCCTTTAAATTTGATTGGTATAACTGGATTTGAGGTGTCATGTCAATAAAAAACTTGACATCATGGTGATGGCAAGGGCTAACTGAGCATTATTGTAATAAGAGTTGGTGATGGATTATTATTGGGATGCAACTATATAATTAGGATTGTTGGTTAAGAAAATTTTGTATGGTAATAACGGCTTGCGAGTATCTAAGGTTGTGGTTTTCTACTAATTGGTGAGTAATGTTGTTGTATGAAAAGTTTTAGGAGATGCTAAAACACCGCTCGTATAGAATTTAAAGGAACTAGAGTAAACAAAATAAAAAAATAGTGGGATGTAGTGTAGTCTTCGGAAAGAGGTGAGAGCAAAAATATTTTCTCTGATTGCAAGAGCTAAAAAGGTATCTTCAGAGGGGTTAAGAATTGGGTTCAAAGACGTGTAATTTCATCCGCTTTGCTCTGGTTATGGTAATATTGTCATAGGTTCATCAGATTAGTTAAAAACTATTGAATAAGACTTGAGAAATGAGTGTACATACGTTCAGCTCGAGTGTGATGATAAGTTCATTTGTGGTTTTGAGTTTGGTAATGAGTACATTTGTATTTTTAGGGAAGGATATGGTAAGGTCGATGGAGAGGCGATCAATGATAAACTAAGATACATGAATTCATAAAAATCTTCAAGGTATGAGCTAATGTTGATAGATAAGGGGATTGGGCTCCACAGTTGGATTAACAATTCAATTTTTTTCATTGTAAGTCTACATTCGTAGTGGTATGTTTGTCAATGTATGGTTTTGTAAGGTAAGAAATGATCGATAGGGAGGTACGCAGTTGAGGTCAAAGGAGATTGCACCTGTCAAGGTCTAGTGGAAGAATCGACCAGTTGAAGAGTCCACTTGAAAGACTGAGGTTGATATGCACATAAGATATCCACATCTTTTTGTCGAGTGAGGTAACCTTCCTTACCCTCACCCTTCTTTTGATTGTTCGGGACAAACGGTGGGTAAATTGGTATGTGATGTAACGACCCATTAGGTCATTTTGAGTACTAGAGCTTCTTATTTCATAAAAACTCTTCCGATAGATTCTAAATGAGTAGTTTTGACTATTCGTAACTATAATAATATAATTAATGGGGTAATTTTAATAATTAATTTAGTTAGTGGTTAAAAAGATAACATTAAAATTAGTAGTGGGCCACTTTCAGCACTTTTATAATTAGTCTTGTATAATAATTAAGGTAATAAATAATCTGTAGAAGAAAGGAAGACAAATTAGACGCACGAGTGTAAAAACAAATTGAGAAGAAGGCTTACATGTGCGGCGACTACAAAGATCAACTGTGAGTTCTTTTATCGGTAAGCTTCTTTATAAATTGTTAGCGTGCAGATAGTTGAAAGAATATATTACTTCTGTAAAGATCTAATTATCAACGCATATATTGGGTAGTTACGAGATGAGTTTAAGTACAAAAATTTGTTGGCAGGAAAGTGATAATATAAGAAAGGTTGGGTGAAAATTCTTGAAATACATTAATTTTCAATTAGTGGTCTTATATACTCTCTTTGTTCCTAATTACTTGTCCACTTTTGAATTGACACACCTATTAAGAAAATAATGATTGGCATAGTGAATTTACCATTTTACCCCTTTTAATTATGAAGTGGATGAATTAAAAATTTAAGTTTTTCAAGAAGTTCTACATTTTTCAAAGTAATTAATTGAGGGTATAAGAGGTAAAAAAAATTATCCTTTCTTGATTTGTAGAAATGGACAAGTAATTAGGGACAACTAAAAAAGGAAAAGTGGACAAGTAATTAGGGACAAAGGGAGTATTCAATTCAAATTTCCTTCAATATAGTGAACTTATTGGTAGAAGTGTGAAATAGATTTGACGGCTACTAAGATGACATTAGTAACCAATAATTAGGTGATGAAGGGTACATTCATCATCAATTAATATATAGGTTAGTTAATGCACATAATTGTTCGTCCTTTTTCAAGGTGGTAATTTCAACAACTCCTTTTAACTTCGATTATGTGTTGAAAATTTCCGTATAGCATTATAAATTTGATTCAAGTTTAGACATAGTGAGATAGGTAAATAAATATTAGGTGTATTGTATTATATAATACAATTAGATTGATGATATTTGAAGGAATTGAAAGTTAACCCTAGTCTTGAAATTTAGAGAATATGAAACTTAACAAGTTAGTTGGTATCAAGATTAGGAACTTGGTTATAGAATTGAGCCTGTTTACTTACAAATTATCCATACTTGATAGATTGAGAATGATCTGAGGCATTGAAGAAAGGAAAAGAATTGATGAATTAGCTTGTGTGACTTCGGTTCTTCGGTGGAGGTAGGTTATGGTTTATTCTATGTGATAGAGAGACTCTTAATAGTGATGAATATTCATTGAGTGATATTGTGAAATTTCTATGTACTTGATTGTTGTGGTTTGAATAATTTATGTGTTGTTTGTGATCGGTCTGAAATCTCAAGACCGCGAAATCCATAATCTTGAATTTGTTCAATTATAGTGATGCCTTGAATAAAGAAGGCTTGATGAAATATTGTTAGTGAAGTGTAAAGTGATCATAAAGAATAAGAAATTAAGTATGTTGTTACATCGGGTGCCGTGAGCCGGCACGATATATTTGAATCGGGTGCCACGAACCGGCACGATATATTTGGATCGGGTGTCACAAGCACTACAACAAAAAAGTGAATTACATGGGGATTTTCCTAGGGATTAGTGTGAAAATCCGCAGGAAACTTATTTTCCTGCAAATTTTCATACTAATTCCCAGGAAAATCCCCATGTAATTCACCATTTTCTTGTAGTGGAGTCGATACGATATTATAAGATCAGGTGTCACGTTGCGACACAATATTATTGGATCGGGGGTCGCGTTCTGGCACAGTGATATTAAAGGAAAACATGTTGAAATAACTTAATGTACTCAATCTCAAAGAATCTATTTCCCAAATGAGCGTGGTGTGGAGGCATGAGTCCTCGTGTGTGTTATAAGTATTGTGACTGATTACGTAATTGTTTTAGTGTTGTTGTCACTTGTTCATGTTGGTTGTTTCTTGTCACCTGCTAAGTGTTATAGTTGATTTCATGTTATTACTTTATGTATATTGATTTCTATTTTAAGTCGGTTGATGATATCTACTCACTACATGTTGACTCCTACTTGTGTTTTCCTTCGTTTTCCATTTGTGGTGTGCAACGAGTGTACCAACGACTTTGACTCGCCCTCAATTCTAGTCAGTCTCTAGCACATCAGGTTTCAGGGTGAGCTATTCATTTGAGCTCGTGTTGAATTCTCTCGGTCATGGCATGATATCCTTAGTTTTCGGACACAAACTACTTTATTCATTTATTTTGGTGTCTTGGATACTCTTAGACTTAGTAATTGGAGATTAAATGTCCCTGATGTAATGACTTTCAGGTTTTGAAAAATGATATTTAATAGACTTTAGTGGATTTATGTTTCTTACATTAATAAGAGTTGAGTTTCCGCATTATGGTTTGTATTTTGTAAGTTGAATAATAAATATAAGTTAGGATTGAATTCGTTGGTTTGCCCACCTAGGAGGTTAAGCGTAGCTGCCCCTCATAACTCGTTTTGGATCGTAACAAATTGTATTCATTGTGTTAACAAATAAAGTGAATATAGACACCTCGGAATATAATATACTAATATTTTCGTAATAAAATAAAGTGCAGTTACGAGCACTAATTAAGCAACACACATTCATGAAAGTTTCTCTTTATTCATACATATTTTATATTTCTTCACGTTCAAGCTTGATTTTTGTACGAGTCAAACAGGTGAGATCTGAACTCCAGACCTACTCTTACATCGATATCTATCTATATTATATTAAAAACATAAATTTTATTAGAAATGTTGATTAATTTTTTTTTTCTTTCATTAAAAGATTTTACAATAAACAAAATTGTAATTTTTTCCATTTTTCTCAAATAATTATAATTCTAATTTAATCTAGATAAGAAATAGTATTATTTAATACTTCTAAATCAATTAGAATTTTAGCTTATATAAAAATTATTACTATGTTTTAATAGATTTGAATTGGAATTTCATAAGAAGTCCATTATAGATGCACATGCAATAATTAACGTCCAAAAGGACGTGCTGCTCGAGGCCATGCAATTTTTCATACACTATAACAAAGCCAATTTTTAGCGGTAATAAATAAACACATGAATAAAAAGTATTAAATTTTTTATCGGCATTAGTAAAGTGTCATTAGATCCAATGTTGCTAAAGGCTTTAGGGACATATACAAAGAGTGTTAATTGCCGCTAAATAATTTTTATAAATTATCAAATTGTAATCGATTTTACAAATTTTAAATGTTAGGAATTTTAATATAATTCATATAAGAAAATATCTAAGAAACTAAAATTTTAATCAATTTTAAAATATTAAATATTAAAAATTCTTTTATTTTGCAAATAAGTAAAAACAACTAATAGCTATCATTTTAATTAATTTTAAAATTCTAACATTAGAATAATAATCAAATCACAAGTTTTTCTTTAAAAAAATAATATATGACAATTTTTTTGGATTTCGAAATTAATTATAATTATTAAATGTTTACTCATTTGTAAAATTAAGAATTTTTAATCAAACGTAGATAAATTAAAATCGAGAAAATAGCGTGGTATGAGTACGGAATAGAAACAATTATTTTTTTAATATATAATGATAACGGATATGAAAAATGACAAATATTGTCAACAACAACATAGAAGTCTTTGTCTTTTAGTTATGAAAAAAAAAATATAGAAGTCTAATTAGATTGGGAGTAGGACTTATAAGTCAATGCTCATAACGTTACATTGTCGAAACCTACGTTCTAAAATTACCAATTAAAATTCCTAAACAAGGTAGACTTCATTTTAAACAAATTTACCAAAATGGAGATCAGTTAATTATAGAGAGTAAATCAAATATGGTAAAAAAAAAAACATAAAACACGTAAGTTGCCATGTAAACCACGTTTTACCGAAAATTATGCGCACACTTGTTTATTTGTTGAGGAAATGAGATGTTTGCCTCTAAAATAATACTGCTAGATTCTGGTACTGCTTTTTGAGAAAACAACGGAAGTTTTGCACCTGCACGGCCTAAAAGGGATATGAACAATGACAAATATTGTGAACCACAATCAAAATGTCTCCTCTGCACTCACTCCTTGTTCTTCTCTCAACACAACAACTACTATTACAAGGGTTGCTTCTCGGGGCGGTGGCGGTGGAAGCGGAGGAAATGGATCGCAAGCTTGTGCGGCGTGCAAATATCAAAGGAGAAGGTGCGGCCCGGACTGTCTGCTAGCCCCTTATTTCCCGGTTGAACGACAGAAGGAATTTTTGAATGCTCATAAGCTTTTCGGTGTTGGTAACATGTTAAGGGTGCTGAGAAACGTTGAGCCGTTTCAGAGAGACAACGCGATGAAAGCGTTAATATTTGAGGCTAATATTCGTGCTGGTGATCCTGTTGGAGGATGTTACAGAATAATTATGAATCTACAACGGCTAATTAATCTTTATGAGACGGAATTGCAATTTACTTACAATCAGATTTTCCGGGTCCAACAGGTCGATATACAAAATAATATCAATACGAAGACTAATTCTGTTCAAGTAATTAACAGTAATGGTGGATTCAACAGATCGTGTATTGGTGAGTCATCAAAAGGAATTAATTGTGTTGGCGGATTCAACAAATCGTGTATTGGTGATTCATCGAAAGAAATTAATAGTATTGGTGGATTTGGTGAGCCATTGAAAAGAATTAATAGTATTGGCGGATTCAACCGGAGTGAGTCATTAAATAGTCAAATAATTAAAATAGAGTTACTCGAGGATTTCAACTGCGTTGACGAATTTGAAATGAAAGCAGATGAATTTGAAACTAAAGTACCAATTTCAAGTTCGAAAAGCAAACAATCCGTGGTTGAAAATGGGGATTTCAAGCCATATTTTGGAAATAATTGTAAAGGCAAAGGAGTAGCAAGGTATGTTAATTAATTATGTTTTGTTTTATAGATTATTCTTAGTTTTATTTTTTATTTTTTTAAGCATTCACAAAAGCATTAAGTTCTTATGAACCAGAAGCATATAGGAGAACAATTAATGCTGCTAATTCTCCACTTTGGAGAGCATTCTTTAAGTCCTAAAAACTGGATTTGTTAGATGGTTGTACGACATTCCTAAAGTTTGTGCTGCTAATCATAAATTTATTTTAATTCAAACGTAATATAAACCATTCCACAAACTAAATTATGTATACATAGGGATGACTGCTAAATCCTTAATAAAACCCTTGGTTTTTCCTTATAAATAACAATTGTTTTTTTTCTCGAGGGAAAGTGACAATGAAAGGGTAGTAGAAGTGGATTTTATGGTGGGTTGTGGAATAATAAATAAATTAGGAGAAAATTTGAAGTAGAAGATATATATATATATATTCATGTAGGTGTGCTGATAAGATAAATATATAATAAAAAGTATGACGAAGGATAAATTCGATTTTAGAATAAAAGTTGTGGTCTACTTTTGGACCCCATCTGTTTAACTCAAAAAGAAGGATTATTTATCACACTTTTGTGACATGTGTTTAAAATTAGCAGTAACTTTAAAATGTTGTAAATCTAGCTACACACAAAAAAAAACATGTCTCAAGTTTGTACAAACACTGGACTGAAACGCTTGCTTAAACTTTGAAGTTCAACTACAAGAACTAGAATTGTTTCCCATCCTATAAATTAATCTCAATTTGAACTTTGTCTTTGTTATATTTTATATATCGTTAGTCCTAAACCCAGGTTGTTAGTGCATTATAGAGTTTAATGGAAATTTAGGATACTGCATTGTTTTGATCTCTTTACCAAACACTTAGTTACTTTGTTACAGGAGAAAAATATATCTACATTAAAACCTCACTAAATTAATATTCGGTTAATTAATAATCTCTCTAAGATAATAATTTCCTCTGGTCCCAACTTGGGCCAATGGAAAAAATCACTCATTTCGATAAGATAATAAGATAATATATTTTCAGAAGACCCCTATATAAATATATCGTCCCATTAATATTATAAAATAATAATTCTTTAAAAGTACAAATATCTAAGAAAATTTAGTGAAATATGATTTTATTATGTTCTGTTATTTGTTAAAATTTAAATCTAGTTGAATCTCATCTCTAACTTTTCGTATTGCATCCAAAAGTTTCCATGTTGTCTTTTCTAATTGCACCATAAAATTGTGAAGAGTTCTAGATGCAATTGTTTCCTTATGCGTAACTGGTTTCAAAGGTATTGTATCATCTTCAACTTTATCATCAACATTGTTTTTCCTACGATATCCACAATTTGTTCTAAGTTCTGAACCTCTGAACATGTATCATTTTCACCCATCTAATAGGGGTTATTAACGTGCATTTTATTGCGGTACCCGAGATCATTAATCATGACCTCAAGTTCATGAATGGCATGTTCACAAATGGGTTCTTTCAAATTCTTTGAGATTTCATTCCTGAACAATTTTTTCAGTGTCGAACACTCTTTAAATTAATAAATCGATTAAATAATACTTCTATAAAATAATAATATATTTCATGATCCCGCCTATATTAATTTAGAGAGGTTATTGACAATTGTACTGTATTTTTTTCTTGAAATGACACTGATGGAATTTGTTTATATTTTTCCCTTTTGCAGCTATGACAAGGTTGTATCAAAGACGAGTTAATTGAGCCTAGACGCTGTTTCTATCTTCACAAACACTTGTATAACCTATCTTCTTGGTTGTTATACTCTTATGCAGGTAGACAAAGGATTATTTTTGCTACAAGGATTTTGTGTTCCATGTGATGAGAGATTTTGTTCAAGACTTGCTTCTATATATATATATATTCTTTTTATGTTTAGATGATTGAGGTAACGAGCAAGAATTTTGGACTTGGAAATTACAAAAGAGAACAAGTGCCACTAGCTATTACTTTCTCCTACATAGCTTTCGGAAGGAGAATCAAGTGGCAGATGCATTAGCTAAAGAGGGGGCTAAGATGGAGGAAGATTAGTTGTCCCTTATGTTCCTCTTGTTTCGTCATTTTTTGTACAGCATATCACCTACTCCGGAACATTTTAATAGTACTATTTCTAGTCTAACCCAAACAATTACTGGCCGCATTGCCACTACTACCATGTAATAATGCATATTATCCTTGTTTATAAAAAATAGTTGGTTAAGTATTGATAAGTAGTTATGTTAGGAACAACATCACTAATATCATCATCATTCTGACATTCTAGGTAATAGGATTTCTACTTTCTTTTCCTCCATGGTATCTCTCTGAGGGTCATAATATATCAATCTAACAATATTATTTGTGGCTTCAATAATTTGACCTTGTTCATGGTAAATAATTAATTTATGCTAATAACAAATTTTAGGTTAATAATTAACCTCCCAGATATCATCGTATGACTGAAACAAATTATATATTTATTTGTCTTCAAATTCATGAAATAAACAAATAGACAGCATTCAAATGTACAACAATGACCATACCTTAGTATCAGTGATCCAATTTGACTAAATATAATTTGTGTTGAATAAGTATACTTAAAAATTAAAAACGTGTTGAATGAGTCTACTAAAAAGGTTAACCGCCTTTTCTTATAACACTTTGTTTGGATGGTTGTTATAAGTTGTATTGATTGTAGTGGCCTAGTTTTGTCAAATCTTATGGTCTTAAACATGTTACATGGAAAGTTGAAATTAAAATGTTACCAAAAAAGGAAAGAAGTAATTCTTTTTTAAACAGATTAAAAAGGAAAGTAGGCCAATCTTTTTGAAATAAAGGAATCATTTATTTTGATTGTTATTTAAATTTTATTATATCATATTATTTAATTTCATTATTAGATAACGATAAAAAGTCACATTTCATGTAACAATAGACTTTTACTTATATTCAAATTACTTCTTAAAATAAAATTATTCTCTCCGTCTATATTAGTTGATCACTTTTGTTTTCACACATTAAGAAAATCATAAATAAGAGGAAAGTTTTACCAATTCACCCCTTAAGAACTTCTTTGGAACTTTATAAATAAGTGTGGACACTTTTCAAAAAAATAATTGCACGGGTAATATGGGGAAAAAAACAATTAATGTTTTTTTAATTTAGTAAGGTGATCAACTAATATGAGACAACTATTTTTAATATAGTGACCAATTAATATTAATATCTATTTTTAGTAAAGTAAACAAATACACACATACATAGATCAAAGAGGGACTCTTATTTTTACTATTCCGTCCGTCCAACAATTCTTGTCCACTTTATGAAATTAATGAATAATTTTACACTTAATTCCTAACTTACTCTTATCATTAATTATAATCATTTCTTTAATATAAAATTATTTTACAAGACATTATATTTAAAAGATATTTCTTTTTATAATAGTTTCTTTAAGAGAGTAATTATTATACTTCCGTGCGCAGCGGAGCAGTCGCATACAATTATTTTAAGAATTGCATTGAATTTAGCACCTCAGCAGCTGACTACTGTACGCTTTTATAAACAATCTTACAACCAATAATTATTACTCATTAAAATCTTCTTAATGACTCAATCTCAACTTCATATTACTATATTCATCTAAAATCCTCATTTCCCCCACAATTTCTACTTTGTTTAACATACTATAGTAACTAGAGAAAAAAACAGAGCAATTCTAACATATAGTTTTGAGGGAGCATCAATATGCTTCAAGAAAGTGCAAATTTGTGATTGAGATCTTGAATGAATTTAAGTCTGACTACAATTAACTAAACGCATAAACGAAAAAAAAAAAAAAACCTTATAATTCCAACCCAACTTTCTTCACAATTCTAGGAAAAAACCTCAACTTAACTTTGGCAATCTTCCTAGTCTCTTCTTAAGTTTACAAACAAATCTCAAAAGAAGAAGAAGAAAAAAAAACAGAGTCGTCAATTTGAACCCCACAAGAAATTACTATGATTAT